>WNNJ02002022.1:0-24028 GCA_012934845.2 Pomphorhynchus laevis
AACTAATATTTAAAATATTAGTTATGCCATTTCTGTAAGTTTTACTGGTTTTAAATTTGATAAAATAATTATATTAAAGAGAAACTGAAAAACTTATTTAAATATACGTAAAATATACTATATACTATATATAAATATAAATATACTATATATATTATATATAGTATATAATATAATGTAATATAATACAGTATATAATATAATATTATATAATATATTATATAAAAATGATTATATATTATATTATAATATAAATACTATACAGTATATACTATATTGTATAATATAACTATATTATTGTTACGTAATTATTATATAAACGTATGATGCAGAATCGTGATGTTATTTAGCGAAAATCACCTTATAATTTGTAAAATTTATGATTATGTGAATTATAATTTTTTATTGTAATATTTAATTTAATATTATATATTATATGATGGTTTTAGTATAATATAGTATATATTATATACTATTTAATACGTTGAAATATATTATATAAATATATAAAATATATATTTTATATATTTATAAAATAAATATGGCAATATATAAGTCCACGCTTACATGACCACAACAACAAAATAACAAAAATCTAAATCATATTTCGAGGAGGTGAGTACGGAGGCGGCATTTGAATGTAATAAAGGAGGGAGCGCGGCGGACGTCGTGTGGGAGCTGATTCCAGGTGAGTGGTACAGCGACAAGGAGGGAACGGAGACCGTAGTTGCTAGAGTAATTTGGAACGTGGAGTATGAAGGAATTACGAGAACACAGCGATAGAGAGTTGCGACGTGTTGTCTAAGTAAGGGAGGTTGATGAACAATGGGGATCCGACAGTGATGAGACGAAAATTTACGAGAAGGTGGAGTTGGATGTGGATGTGGATGGTGGGCCATAAGAGTTGGGCAAGATATATGGATGGTGACCAGGAGAGTTGGGCAAGATATGTGAATGTGTGATCAAAGCGATAAAGACGTAAGAGCACTTCAACGGCGGAGTTGATGATGCGTTGTAAGGGTAAGATGATGGTTTTGGAGAATTGGCGAAAAAGCTGAGGCATTAATTGGTTTTAAAGAAGAAAAGCGATGAAAGAAGATACAGACAAGAATGTAAGTCGATAAGAGGGCGAATACGGCGGATCTCGCGGAGAATAAAGTTAGACGAGCGGACCTTGTCACAGACGAAACGTTTAAGGGAAAGGTGATCATCGAAATGGAATTCTAAGAAAGAAAGATTGTAAACTACGGTGATGATTGATGATGCAAAAGATACAGGTGGAGGAGATATGTTAGGTTGACGAAGTGGATCCACATTATTTTGGACTTGTCTGGGTTTAGAACATGACGAAGTTGGGAGAGACGTTTGCAGATAAAAGAA
The DNA here is from genome assembly GCA_012934845.2 of Pomphorhynchus laevis. NCBI lineage: Eukaryota > Metazoa > Acanthocephala > Palaeacanthocephala > Echinorhynchida > Pomphorhynchidae > Pomphorhynchus > Pomphorhynchus laevis. Next base: position 1,381 of record WNNJ02002022.1, read on the forward strand.
AGACAGTTGGAGGCAGCAATGCCGATATCGTGTATGCGATGTGCGGGTGCATGAGCATAGATGAGAATGTCATCGGCGTATTGCATGACGTTAAATGAGTAAGGTTTGATAAACAGAGAGAGATCTCCGAGTAAAAGAGAGAAAAGCAGGGGTCCTAGGACTGAACCTTGTGGGACCCCGCAAAAAATAGGGATGGGAGGGGAGGATAATGAATTAGAACAGACGCGAAAGGAACGGTCGGATATATATGAGGCAAACCATGCTACGGAGGAAGAAGAAAAGCCGTAATCATAACGAAGGCGAGAAAGGAGGACAGAGTGGTCGACAATGTCGAAGGCGGCGGAGGGGTCGAGGGAGATGAGAACACTATATAGAGCCTTATCACGAGAAATGATTAAGTCGTTGTACACTTTTATGCATGTGATTTCTGAGGAGTGATCATAAAGTAGGCGTATGTATTTCGGAATAATTTAAGAAAGTTGTTAATAATTAAATAATTAATTCAGCTTTAAATAAAGTTTTATTTAGCACATTTTTAAAGAGAAAATTTATCAGAAATCAAAATTTATTACAAATTTAAACAAATGCAGTTCAGTAAAACAAAGCTTAAGCCGATTTTTCATTACAGTAACATCCTGTGATTGCGTCCGTCTGAATTATGTATTATTGACAGACCAGGCTGTACTAAGAGCCATTCGTACCAAACCTTTTTATTATCTGTCTTTCTCCAGATATTGAATATAATTTGTTCCTTCGGCTTTACAACAACCGGATTCTATCAATGATAAAGGTCATTACAACCTGTTAATATTGATTGTGGACATATTTAAAATATGTGTACAATTGAGATTTTAAAATATTAAAGAATAGAATGTACAAGATAACGTATTAAGCAGAATTTTAAAAATCGAATGAAAAAATTTTAAGTTTAATTTCAATTCCAATTTTATCTAAATTAAGAAATAAATTAACACTACAAATCGATAATTCATTTTTAATCAATCTGTATCGTCAAACTCAAGTGGTTATTGCTTGGAGAAATAAAGTATCGCCCTGTCTCAGTTTTATTTTTGTTTAGTCCGTTTAGTTTGGCTTTGACTCGCATTTTCTGCATTTAATTTAATACAGGAAACATTTAATGTTTATTATGAAGCTATTTTCAAATCGTAGACTGTTGGATCAAAGCGACACTATCCCTTAGTGTCTAATATCAATTTTTATGAATTTCTATGAATTGCTCATTCATTTTTATAAATTATTAACAAAATAGTTTGTTGCTGGTATAATAATTATAAATATCTTATACAAAATTTTCAATATGTGATGTGGCAAACGAGGGTCAACCAATTGTTTTCATTGAGTTAAATTATTATTTAAATTCGGTATATAGCCAAATCTGTTTGATATATTCATAAAACTATATTTTCAATTCAACAAGTGTAATAAATTTATAGATTATCAAACTTACGTTTAGTGGAAACAACATTGGGAACCACGAAGTCATTGCATTTGTCTGCTGTCCTGGTACTATGCCTTTATATAAAAATAAAATTGTTACAGGATGTTAATTAAATTATAGTTATTTGTTACTTTGGCGTGTTTCGTTTACAGGTTGCTACTACAAGTTTTTCTTAAATATAACGCTACGATAAAATACTTTGATCCTTTTCAAGTTATTTCAAGCAAAACATAAATCGTTCACGGCGTATAAACATCGAGAAGAAACAAGAGAATGTTAATCACGAATTTTCAACTATTTTAATAAGAAACAAGAGAATGTTAATCACGAATTTTCAACTATTTTAATAGTTCTTTTCAAGTGATACAATTAATTGTATCACTTGAAAAGGACTATTGAAATAGTTGAAAATTCGTGATTAACATTCTCTTGTTTCTTCTCGATGTTTATACGCCGTGAACGATTAATGAACACATCGAATGCATCAATGGACAAAACATCAATGTTTCGAAGCACATTTCTTGATTAATTAATTCTTCACATTAATTACCATTACCGCAAAGAATTAATCACATTTTGTTCTAAAACTTTTATATCGTCGAATCAACCAGTTATTAATGATAGAATGGTAAAATACTACAAATAACGCATCGTCCTGTTTAAAGTGCGGTAATATTCCTTAATTTTTTGCTTGATCACCATTTGGCTTTGATCTGACTCACATTTTTTCATTTTATTTGATAAACGACATTTAATGTTCGTTGTATTGATTTTGGGTCGAATAACAAAGCTATTCGAATAGTGGATTGTTAGGATCGAATCACTATTTAATAGTGTTTAAGCATTATTTCTATAATGTCTGGACAATCTTCTTAACACTTTCAGTCCAGTTGTCGACGAATGATGATAACTCTTCGTATTCTATTGCGCTTTTGTTAAAACAATCTCTATTTTCATCACTTATATTTCTATGATCAAATATGTAACAAACGCGACGTGTCTACGAATATATTATATTTATAAGGTGATTGGATTACCCATATAAACCGATTCCAAGGAATGCTCAGTTTGTGGTATATCATGTTATAATAATCGTTCACATTGGTTCATTTACAATAAAATCTTGTATTAATTTCCAGTTAATTCATTTATACTTATTTGTTAATATACTTACATATAAACATTATGTTTATTAGTATTATATTATATATTATATTATAATATTAATATAATATTATATATAATATTATAATATTAATATCAGTATCCGTCTAGACAGCCCAAGTTATTCTAGACCACATAATTATTGCTCACGTAATCACCTAACCGTGAATATTCTTCAAGTTTGTGATACTAGTTTTGCAATACTTAATACTTATAGTCGTGTTTACGACTTCACAAAATCTTTCGACAATGTCGAACGCCACCTTCTCCTTAGAATTTTTTTATCATTATATAGCATCACAGGATACATCTTATGAACACTGCAGCAACTACCGCGCATATTTGATAACGAATATACTATACATATTTGATATCAGTACGCATATGTTAAACATTTTCTCTTATATTACTCAAAACTCTTCTTTTTTTCAAAGGACACTTTTTATATTTTCAATAGAATATCCCCACTCTAAAGTACACCAAGGACAGTCCAAGTTTTTTTAGACCGAATACACAATTATTGCTCCCGAAATCACCTAACCGTGATTATACCGTCTAGGCTGACTCCTCGCCCGATATAAATAAGCAATCTATATATATAAACTCCTATAAATATTTTGGAGTGTATTTAACCTCTTTGTGGTCTTTTTATCTACACTTCGATCAGAAAGCATCTTAAATCATAAATTCTACCCAATCATTTAACAATCTACCTAGCCTCTACTTGTAAGGTGCTGTTCGTTTTTTTAAAGTCATACTGGATGAAATTAATATTTTTATATGCTCTTCCAGCCTTAATGAGTGACCTGTCTGTCCGTAATTTCTAACACATACGTGCAAATGGCGATTTATCGAAACGTTCTTGGCCTTTCTCGGAAAAGTTAATTCTTTGAAGCCGCTGTAATCTTCCGGTCTGGAATGACCTGTCTGTCCGTTTATTCAAACAAATATACACGTGCAAATAGCGTTTTCTTGAAAACGGTTCTTGGTCATTCTACTGAAATCCGATCCAATCTAGTAACAGCACTCACTCTTACCACTCTACTAACATTTGACCTTCGAAATCGTTTATTCATGGAATCCTCCATCTTCCAACAACACTCTGAACTGTGGCCTGACCAGCTTATATGCGTCGATCCAGAAATCAAACTAGCATCTTATAATCTCCGATTCTTATGAGGCGAGCCCGAACCTTATAAAACACTTATCGTTCGTGCTTACAACCACGGATATCTGGACGAATCATGTACGATTCGCATCCCTTGTCACATACGCTCAAATTGTTGCCAATGCAAATATTGCAATTAGTGTATATTCCGATTTCTCATGTATTTCATTGCACCATACTTCCAACCATACCACTTGGCTAAATTGATCAATCACGATCGAAATTCTCTTAATAATACCGCTTTATCATTAATATGATTATGTTTGCGCTTTATGACTACATCCCCTAATAAAACTCTACAATTAGTTAATCCCGAGAATTAGAAGTACATACAAATATCTCCTAGTTACTATAAGACATTGGAAACCGGCCAAAAATGTAAGAAGTACAAGCTAAAAAACTATGATTGTTTGCTACTGTTGTTTTTGATTTGAAACTAGATGAATCCTTGATGTTTGTGATTGTATTCTGCCCCAGGCGGAGTGGCTGCGGCAGGCTTTTCCAATTAACATTTATTTGTTAATTGTATTAACAAATTATATTATTAACAAGTTCATATAACTTGTTAATAGTATAACAAGTTCATATTACAAGTTTATATTATCTATTACTACGGACAAACTTATACATGCGTTCGAAAGCATAATAGCCATCTAAAATAACTGCGAACAGGCTTCCTTTAAGGAAACCAGTAATATTCGTTTGTATTAACCTCTCACGTACAGTGTTTATTTATTACTAAAATCTAAAATATAATAAAAAAAATTAATAAAATAAATTCAAATTTTAATTCATAATATTTCGAATTATAGAATATATAACGTAATGAATATATAATCGTAGATGTTGCCAGAAACCGGAGTTGAATTACTGGCATAGCAGACTTCTTAATCACTCCTAGACAAGCTAATTGTAGCCTCCACACTCATCAGTAGGGTGAACTACCGTCAGTTATTTCGGCTCAGTTGTGATATATTTAAAAGGCATCTTCGAGAATTTGCCAACGTGATTGCATGGGCTAAAGTGGCAGCATTGGTCCCCGGAGCACAGTGTAAACCGTCGTTGGTTTATATATAAACTGTTATATATAATATCTAGATATTTCCGGTATATATATAATCGTAGATGTTGCCAAAAACCGGAGTTCGATTACAAGTAGAGCAGACTTCCTTATCACTCCTAGACGAGCTGATGGTAGCCGGCAGCACTCATCAGTAGGGTGAACTACCATCAGTCGTTTCGGCTGCCTTGTGATATATTAAATAGGCATTTCCGAAAATTTGCTAACGTGGTAGCATGGGCATAGCCTCTTTAAACTACAAATTTGCTTTCCAGATCATCCTAATTTTATTCGTCAGGAATTTTACTTGCTGTCGTTGCTTGCTTTCTCACAGGATCCTTTGGAGGATACATTTTTATAATTTTATATCTGACTGTGTTAAACTGTGCTCCGGGAGCTAATAAGCTTCAGTTTCATAATTGTAGATGTTGCCAAAAACCGGAGTTCGATTACAAGTAGAGCAGACTTCCTTATCACTCCTAGACGAGCTGATGGTAGCCGGCAGCACACTCATCAGTAGGGTGAACTACTATCTGTCGTTTCGGCTGCCTTGTGATATATTAAGAAGGCAATCCTAATTTTATTCAGCAGGAATTTTACTTGCTGTCGTTGCTTGCATTGTAACATGATTCTTTGAAGAATACATTTTTATAATTTTAAATTAGATTGTGTTAAACTGTGCTCAGGGAGCTAATAAGCCTTAGTTTTATAATTGTAAATGTTGCCAAAACCGGAGTACTACTGTATAAAGTGGACTATTTTGTATTGGGTGCACTACTATTATATATACACATATTATTATTTTAGTGTTTTAGCAATTTAAAGCTCTCTGTTTTGATGTTATTTTAGATAATTGATTGAAAGGCCTAACGATAAGAAAGTCAAATTTAAACGAAACTTAAATGATAATGTAATTATTTTTTTAACTTAAACATAACTTTAATGATGGTGTATATTATCCATATTTATCAGGTAAAATTCGATTGTAAATGAAAAAATTCTATTATATAATTTAGGATTATTATAAATTATATAGAGACGATTATAAGAAGTATTTATTATGTTGATATTTAATCTTACGTACATAAACTTTACGTAATAAATCTTACTTATAGAGACGTCGTTGTAAAGTTTAGAATTAAAGTATCCACCAAAACCCGTAATGAGCATATCCACGTTTGTGGTATTCTGAAAATTCAAGCTGGCAAATTTATTTAAGCTGCAATCTTAAATAACGCAAACACACCACCAATGAGTGAACCATGGACACAAAAGAGATAGATCACCTTCAGTTTTCGGATAAAAGTATTCAAACACTTTTTGTGGCTGATCGATAAGCGCGCAATCCTCTATAACCACAACCCATGGCACTTCCTTATTTGATGTTTGTTGCGAATTCTAAAAATTAGTTAAAGCTTAAAATTTTAAGTTAATCAGCACGTACTGTTGATTGATTTTCATTAGCGTTAGGCATACTACACAAGTTGCTATAAGCTCGAGTTGCATGTACAGGTGCAATAAATGATGCGTGACTTTCAGGAATGCATATACCATCCTCTTAAAACCTCAAATATGTTTACATCGCAAAACATTTAAATAAAAATAAGAAATGTATGAGTAATTACATTGACAAAATATATCAAAATATTTTCTATTTTCTTATTCTAATTTATGTTTGGATAGTTGAGAGGATGATATTAAATCATGTTTGAATTTTCATGATATTTTCATCAATGCATTAGGAACAATATGTGAGGACTTGACTCCAAATATAGTTCAATTCAATAGGGTTTAGAATAGTCAAAAGTATTTTTAAATATAATTTTAAATTATAAATTAAATTTACAAATTTTAATAATATATTTTTGCAAACTACGTGGATAAGTAAGCATTTAAAATGTATTTGTCTGGATATTTAGCTACCGGATATAGCATGTATCCGTTTGCTAATTTTAATCAATATTTTGACATTTAATTACATTTCTGATATACACATTTTAATTACATTTTTAATAAAAAAAAATGTTTCATAAAGTAAAAAAATTTGTTTTAATTGAAATTAAAACAAATTGTATCACAGCTAACATTTCATAAAATACATAATATCAATTCCTGAACGGATTATGGATTATTGCTTTGTCATTATTAAATGGGAAGTACTTTACTCAAAATGTTGAGATGTCTGCATCAGCAAATGGCTGCATCAAAAGTAGATGCACTCATTAAGATTTTCGGCGGCAGCAATAGCCTATTGTAGCAGTTTGCAATAAGCCTAAACTATACGATTATCTATATGATTCCAAGTCTATTTTTATTTTGGTGAACTGTGATTGTTGCTAAAATAAAGATGTTTGAAATCAATTCTGAAAACATAATCGTCTATAAGAAAATAAACAAAATATTATGAGAGAAATTATCAGATCATAATATAACCTGACAATATCTAAAACAATTAAGGTCATAATCTGATATAATCTAACAAAAAATATTTAAATAAAACAATACCGGTCAATAACCTTTCCACATTATATAAACATTCTGGGCAAAGTTCATTATCAGCAAATGAACCCAACAGTTCACTGACAATAATGTTTGCAAGCCCGCCGGTTGGTTGCCAAGTTCGAATATCAGCCTCAGCAATATGAACATTCTCGACTGATGGAAATTCGGAGTATTTGTATTTAGAAATTAGTCTAAAGTAGCAAAATAATAATTAGATCTAATTATGAAATCGTACACAGAAATGCATCCGAGATTCTTCTCGACTGCTGTAATCTTTACATTGGCTTTATTAATATTTGCTGCTTCAATAACGCAATCGACAAGTGGACCTCGACCAGCCCCCAATACAAAAACAATTCTAAATGAACTTCAGTGCAAATAAGCAAAACGTTAATTTACATTGGTTTGTCTTCGTTAGGCGGTGTTAAAAGTCTAAACAAAGATAATTTTACTGCATAGCTAAGGAAGTTAAGTACTTCATAAGTAAATATTTCATTTTTTTTAATAAGAATGCATATTTATACGATAATTAATTTTAGAGCTATAGAAGTCAAACAACTGATTACGTCAAACAACTGATCGCGTCAAACAAATGAGCACGTTAAAGAAATAATCGCGTAAAACAAATGATCATGTCGAACAAATGATCGCGTCGAACAAATGATCACGTCAAACAAAGATCGCGTAAAACAATTGATCGCGAAAAATTACTGATCGGGTAAAATTACTAATCGCGTAAAATTACTGATGGCTTCAAACAACTAATTGCGTCAAAAACTGATAGCGTCGCACAAATAATCGCGTCACAGAACTGATAGCGTCAAACATATAATCGCGTCAAACAAATAATTGCGTCAAACAAATAATCACGTCAAACAAATAATCACATCAAACAAATAATCGCGTAAAACAAATAATCACGTCAAACAAATAATCACATCAAACAAATAATCGCGTAAAACAAATAATCAAGTAAAACAAATAATTGCGTCAAACAAGTAATCGCATCAAACAAATAATCGCGTCAAGAAAATAATCGCGTCAACAAAATGATCATATCAAACAAATGATATCGTTTCAACCATCCAAGTAAGATTAGTCATGTAACACAAATATTAATCTAGGACGATTGATCACGTTAGTTAACGTTGAACTTATCGCGTCAATCAATACATCAAGTTGTTCAATGATTTTATGAGACAAAGCATTATGCAAGTTTAGTATATTCAAAGTGAAGACATTATGAGTAAAGGTGATGAAGCGAAAGTGTAAAAGGGATGAAGCAAATATGAGCATAAGGAAATGATGTGTGAAGGGTGCTAACTATGTCGCGGATTAACAAAGTGTTATACAAAAGTGTCAGCATGATCTCATAAGAACGAAAACAAAATTAGAAAATTTATAAAGTAAATAAATATAGAAAGTACAAAAAATAAATATAGAAAGTAAGCAGTAAATACCAAAATAAAAAACTTAAAAATCATTACAAATCATTCGAATAAGCAGGTAAATAAATAAATAAATATTCTGTCACATATATATGGTTAAATATATAAGTTACGTAAAAGTGTTTCAAGCATAAATGAATAAAAACAAATATTTTATAGTCTTAGTTAAATTGTTTGATAAATAAATTTATTTATTGATAATATATATTATCAATAAAAATAATAAATATTGGGCTTTCATTTGCATAATTTAGTATATGCTCAGATATACTGTAATATAATGCGTTTAGCTGAAGTCACATATGTGAAGACGTTGCTAATTTTTACGACACCAAAATTTAGGGTTTTGTAAAATTTAGCAAAAATGATATTTCGTGCCAAATATATATAGATTGTAAGGTAAATTTAAAAATTCAAGAATCACTGGAAGAATTCAAATGCTAATTTACGAAACTAAAATTGATAACTTAATTTTATTTTTGCGATGTAAAACTTTTTGATTGCAAAAGTTAATAAAAAAAATGTTTCGGGTCGATGTTAGATATTTTTAATATGTATTATTTTATTATTATATAACATTATAAAATATATTTTAAATGTAATATTTGTAATATTTTTAACAAGTACATGATTTACTGAATATGACATTTTATACTTTAAAAATCAAATGATTATATAATTTCGTAAATTAAGAATACAAACTTTGGATTTTTATTAAGAGTAGACTACACTTAGAATCAATTGAATATTTGATTTGATGAATTGGAAATTAATCGTATGATCTTTAATATTTTGTACAAACAAAACTTAAACTTTTAAATTTTGTAACTTACTTTATATCAGCAATTGCACGAGAAATTGCCTAAAGCAAACCTTGCATGAATTTTAAATTATAATAAATGAGCTAATAAACCTCTTGGTATTTTGAATATTTCGCTTTATCTGCTTCAAATGTTTCGTAAATCGCCGATTCTAAATTATCCTTCAACGGCTGCAACGGTTCAAGAATAAGCCCTTCGAATTCTGTCTGATGTGCTTGGACTACGGTAAGCGATTCGCACTTTATAGACGGTTATTATTATTTATGATTAAAAAAGAAGCAGTAAAAATATAACTATACCGTGATTTCGATTTATAAATTTTTAAAATAATATTTTAATGTAAATAATAAAATTTGAAACATTAATGCAAAATAACTTTAAAATAATTAACTTTTTAATATTAAAATATTAATTACATTAAAATTTATGCTATAGAAAATAATTTTTATTTCTATAAATAAAATCACTGCCAATAAAAAATTTAATTTCTAACCAAAGTTAAATTTTTTAATTCAATTTTTTGATAAAAGAATGAAGAATTATTGTTTATGTATTGCAGCAACTGAATTAATCTTTATGGTGGATTCCGGTATACCTTATACAATAGTATCGCCATTTACTGGTCTTAATTGATTAATATAAACTATTAAAATTAATTGATTAATTTAATATGATATGTAGGTCATATAATATTATAAATAATATAATATGACAATATAAATATTATATTAACATGCTATATATTAACATATTATACGTTAATGCATGATAATATATTATCAAAATATAGCTAATAATATGTAATATAAATTCTAAATGTATTGTTTAAAACGATAAATGTCAAACTAATATTAATTCGATTTAACATAATTTGTCTTTATTAATAAAGCAAATAAAATTATTGTAAACTGGTAGCTTCCAATCTGGTATCTTTGTCGATGATATTCTCTATATTCCACGATATTGACGTATCGTTGACTGCATGAACTGATAATTGGCAAACTTAAATGTGTACCAATAACAAACATATATACCCAGTAAGTCCAAAATGTACAAAGGAAATTACCAAAATAACATGGTCGATTAAATTGTAATATTTAATTAAATAGGCTCTAACAAAATTTTTTGATTCAATTTCATAACGTGACAGTATACAATAACAAATGTCAACAATTCAGATCATTTCGTTAAAGTTAATTATTTTGTACTTTGAACAAATTAAAAAACAAAAATATACTAATTTTAAAAAGAAATTTTATAAATCAAATCAGCTAACTGAGTATACGTATTTAATATAATTATAAAATAAACAAAACATAATAATGCTAAATCAAAATTTAATAATTAAATAATAAAATTAATAATTGTTTAAAGATTTTTTATATTTTATATCAAGTTAAAAATAAAATTAAATATTTTGAAATTAAATATTTAGGTATATTTGAATGCGTTATTTAATATTTGAATAAATCAAGTAATTTTGAATTAATAAATAAATAATAATAAATAATATTAATATTATTATAAATTAAATCAGCTAACTGAGTCTACGTATTGTTATAAACAAGTTAAAATAAAAATTGAAATTTAAAATAAACGTCATTTTTATGAATTGACTAATAAATAACAGACGTTGTATCAGAATAAGAATTAGAGGTCATCAGGAGGAACTGCTATGCTATCAGGTTTCGGCCCCTAACTCCTCTACCCAACATAGCAGCGGGGCCAAATACATGCTAATGATGTATTTCCTCTGATAAAACTATCTAGTATCTTATTCTAATACAAAGTATATTATTTATTATTCATCCATAAAAGTCATTTTTATGAATTAACTAATAAATAACCGACGTTGTATTAGAATAAGAACTAGAGGCATTTTAAGAATAAGAATAAGTAGCATTTTTATCATTCAAAATAGTGGTAGTCAAGTGAATATTGAACAATAAGTAAACAATGAACCATAAATGAAAAATGAGGAAAAAAATAAATAATAAGAACTAAATAAATAATGATCCATTTAAAAATGAGCATTAATGAACCATGAGCATAATGAGTCATAGACAGCAAAATGATTGTCTCATGGCATATTTTCAGTTATTTGTTTATTAATTTTTGTTCTGACTACCTGTAGAGTACGCTGGTTATCAGACAAGACAAAACATAGTTATAAATATAGAAAATTGTAAATTCTAAAGCAGACTGAACTTAATTCAATCTAAAACTATTTGTTTATATTCCTAAAAATCATTTAAAATTTTTTATTCAATATTATGAACACATATTATATATTTTTATATAATAAATATAACTAAATATATATAATAAACAAAAATTCTTTGATATACAGATAAATCATTAAATTAACAAATCACAACAATTTCTTGACAACCACAGGTCAACCACAGTCAACCAATGTCAACCACTGGTCCGGGTGAAAATCTTCAGGACAAGAAGCCTACAAAACAACGTCGTCTGCAAAAAGCAAAGATGGTATCCTAATGGAACCGAACTGAAGACCGACATCCATCAGAGAAGACTGTCTCGAAATTTTGTCCATGTAAACAAAGAACAAAATTGGAGACGAAGCCCAACGCCTACTGGAAATGATTCAGACTATTTATCACTATTTAAGTGATATTTTAAATTGTAAAAATATCTTTGAATTTTACGAATTTATGACTTAAAAATACTGTTGAAAGTTGTATTTTTAATCCAAAAAAAATATTACTTTATAATATTACTCGATGTTTATGAAATATTAATATTTTTTAAATATTACTTTCATTGTTTATGTGATTTAAAAAATGTATCATTTATAATGTTTGATAATTTGTGCAAATTATTAATTTATAAAAATCATTAAATTATTTAATGATTTATAAATAATCAAATCAAAGTTAAGTTTTTTGCTTTTCAAATTTCATAAATAAAAGCAAGATGACCTAATCATCATACAGATGATGACCCATCATCTGTATGATTGACAAACGATATTGAATAATATGCTCTTTATTTAAATCAAATTAAACTACATTGTACAGAAAAACGTATAAATTTAGATAAGCAGTTAATATTGTAAAGTTAGACAATATTTTAATTTTTAGAATTAAAATTCGTAAGATGAAAAATATAAAAATAATTACCTTTTCTTTGAGATGTAGGACATAAGCATGATAGTCATTGATATCGTTGTGCATGCATTCACCTTGAATAATAAACTGAACATGTGGTCTCTAAATTCTAACCATCATATTAAGGCTGTTTCGTTTATTGTATACACACCAATAAAAACTTGCAAATTACTGGCTGAACTGCTTTTGGTAAAGCTGGATAACCAGCTTTGTTTGTTAAAAACATTTTTGTTGGTATTATGATAAATCCTACGGGCTCAGCTAGCCAACGGTTTAATTGATCTGTTGAACAAAATGAATCTTCCTTAAAACCTAAAATTCAATTTCAACTATTATAAATGAAATTTTTTTAATAATACATAAAGCAAGTTTAAGGCCACAATGTAGACCACACATTAATCTAAGAGCATTCCATCTGTTCCATGAATAATCTACCATACTGAATGCAGCATAAATCTAGCATGAAAATAATAATATTTAAAATATGATATTAAAATGAATAAAATATTATTTTTAAATTTTATTTCGAAAAAAAAAATTATTTTACCTATTCATTGTAAACAAATAAAAGTACGTTTTTTAAAAGCAAAAGCATATTTCTGAAGTTGAATTTTATAACTTTTGTTTTAATTATATACTAATAATTCATTGTATTTTAATCGCATTATTGTAAATTGGTTTTCTCTCTTTCGAGGATTGCACAAATCGCCTTGCAATTTGTTGAATTGCTTTGCCTAACAAAGATTTGTATATACAAAAATATATATTTGGATACCAAATTAAATATTATACTGTTTAAATAACCAAAACTTTGTATAAAAATTTCGATTTAAATCCAACAGTCCAAATTTATCTAGCCCTACCAACTCTCATGAAATTGACAAATTTTACTTTGTCTAACACTTCGTATTTGCAAATTTAACAGACCCTCTTATATCCATCTCCTTTTATTCAAATACTCGACTAATTTCCTTTACGTTTTAATGACTCATATCTTACCTTCCAATGACTCATATTATATCCAACTACACATTTAAGAAAAAAATAATTGGCTTTTATGGCTCATATCTTACCTTCCAATGACTCATTTCTTACCTTCCAATGACTCATATTATATCCAACTACACATTTAAGAAAAAAATAATTGGCTTTTATGGCTCATATCTTACCTTCCAATGACTCATTTCTTACCTTCCAATGACTAATATCTTACCTTCCAATGACTAATATCTTACCTTCCAATTACTCATATCTTACCTTCCAATGACTCATCTCTTACCTTCCAATTACTCATATCTTACCTTCCAATGACTCATATTTTATCCAATTACACATTTAAGAAAAAACTAATTGGTTTTTATGGCTCATATCTTATCGTTCGATGAATCACATCTTGACTTTCAATGACTCATACTTTATCCAACTACACATTTAAGAAAAAACAAATTGGTTTTTATGGCTCATATCTTATCGTTCAATGACTCATATATTACCTTCCAATGACTAATATTTTATCCAATTACGCATTTAAGAATGGGTTGTATAGCTCATATATTACCTTCCAATGACCATATATTACCTTCCAATAACTCATATTTTATCCAATTACACATTTAAGAATGGGTTTTATGGCTCATATATTACCTTCCAATGACTCATATCTTACCTTCCAATGACTCATATCTTACCTTCCAATGACTCATATCTCACCTTCCAATGACTCATATTTTATCCAATTACACGTTTAATTGGGTTTTAATTGCTATTTTATTAGCAATCAAAAACGACACTGGAATTAAATTGTTATTATTTTACTAAAAGCATATCTGGCAATATAAATGACAACAAGGATAGATGAATGTCATTGTATGAAACACAAGCTATGTATTTGGAGTTAAGAGCATCTATTGAATAATGAAATAAAATTAAGGCCAATCAGCTACCCCCCAGGAAGCCGTTTAAGTAATGTACATTCATTGTATTAGTACAAATAGGAAATCTATAAATACAGCTTACATAAGAAGATGGAAAACCAGCAATCACTTTTAGTTGTTTACAGATAATGCCCGCGATTTTACAAAGATTGACCAAATTAGGATCATTGGCGTCTGGCATTCTGACAATAATCCTTTTCAGCGACAAGAAGGATATGTACTCAAAATGTTCATTGAATATCTACAATTAAAAAGTTTTAATAAGAAATTTAAACATTTAAAAATACCCTGTCGATTTCAGGAATCGTCTGTGATACGTCATAGGCATCAACCACGGGAATTATAGACCGATTAAATTCTTTAAATTAAATGTTTGAAAATTGCAAGTTAAAAACGCAAAACCTTTGCTTGAAAGAACAGAATCGTAACGGCCAATAAACTTTGAATTTTTGTTTAAAATCGTTGTCCACAATCTTGGATGAATTAAATCGATTACCACAAAATCAAAATGACGCCTGAAAAATATAGGTAACAGCTTAATGAATATTTAAAAACTTTAGAATTGATACATTCTCAAAATCGATTGTATTGTATGCGGGTGTATTTCATTGGCAATTGATGGTTCGTAGCCAATAGATATTACAATTTGTCTTTGGGGAAGTGTGTCAGAAAGACAGGTGTGCTCTTGATTATTTTGAGACATCTAAGTGTGATAAGCACAAACAAACTGAAAATTTATCAGAATTTTTATTAAAAACTTTAAAATCCTTATGGTTGATATTTGCAAATATATTCCAGTTATAAAACATTATTTTAATTGTAATTAATAAAATTAATATTTTCTACAATCGTTTGCATTCGAAAAATAGATACAGTCGTATCAGATTGGTCGGTTTCCAATCCTATCAGCATCAATGTACACTACAATCAGAATGTGTGGACCTCATCAGCAGTGAGCCCACGCCTACATTTCGTGTTTCGGTCTTGTTACTGTTTCTGATGCACTCCTTGTCGCCGAAATGTCAGTTTAGATTTGGCTTATATACCAAATTACACAATTAATGTGTTATATATATCTTAAAAAAATTTCGGTTTCAAATAAACATACATTCCAGATTTCAGTTCCAGATTTCAGTTCCAGATTTCAGTTCCAGATTTCAGTTCCAGATTTCAGTTCCAGATTTCAGAAAATCTTGTTCACCAAGATTGTAAAACAATCAAACTACAATCTTCGACGACAACCAACGACAACCTTCGACGACAACTAACGACAACCAACGACAACCTTCGACGACAACTAACGACAACCAACGACAACCTTCGACGACAACTAACGACAACCATCGACAACCATCCGCTTGACAATTATCGACAACCATCGACGACATCCGCTCGCTACTTACAACTAACGACTTGCAGACTAACGGAGTTTAAACATTCTTGATTATAACTAACTAATTAACATTTTATTATGGCAAAGAGAAAGCTAACTAAAAATGTCGGCCAGCAACTCAAGTCCGTCAAGGAAGCTTACATCGAAAAGCAAATTGGATGCGACAACAAGAACTGCAATGTTTGGACTCACGTTGCCATTCCTTTCACTGACGAGGACAACGTTTTAAATCGGAATTTTCTCTGCGGCTTCTGTTGTGCTGCCCTCGTAGGTAAGCTAATGAAGAATGACCACTCAAACGGTGGAGACGTTCTGAACGCTAACAAAACAGATTTGTGCTCAATAAATAAACTTGATGATATCTCTCAGTCGACTCAGACCGCTGTTATACATGGAACATCAACAAACGACAACATATCTTCCAATCCATCGTCGTCATCCGTTTGCTTACTAACTCCTTCGTCATCTATGAAACCCGTTCTTGGAACTTCTCTCACACACACTCCTCCTTTAACTACGGATAAAACTTCCCTTAATCTTCATCTTCCTAACAATGCAAACAGTAAAGGCCTTCATCTCGTACCTCATTTTTCCTATTCATCCCCACATCTAAAAACATCTCATACTTCTTTCTTCTCTTCACGTACTCCTTACTCTACCTCTACCGTATCACTTCTCAATAATTTACATCCTTCTGTCAAAATTATCTCCAGTAACATCGCCGTTCAACCTATTCAACAATCCACTTCTGTCACACATGCTCCAACCGTAACACCTATCAATAATTTACATCCTTCCGTCAAAATCATCTCCAGTAACATCTCCGATCAACCGATTCAACACTCCACTCCTGTCACACATGCTCCAAACTATCTTAAATCTTCACTTAGCATCCCTGTGATTCCTACGTTTATCTGCTGTTCTGCCTCTACAAATTTATTATATTATATTTTATTTTATTTATATTTTATATTTTATATTTATTATATCAGAATAAGGATTAGAGGTCATCAGGAGGAACTGCTATGCTATCAGGTTTCGGCCCTCTAACTCCTCTACCCAACATAGCAAGCTAGGGCAAATACATGCTAATGATGTATTTCCTCTGATGAAATTTGATTATCTAGTATCTTATTCTAATACAAAGTATATTATTTATTATCCATCCATAAAAATTTGCCGCTTAAGAGTTTAAATTTATTCTTTATATTATTGTGTTGATTTATATATTTTACTATTTTCTGCTTGATGTTATTTTTATAGTAACCTAGTTTAAAATATGCATCTATTAAATTATTTAAATGATTTTGAAGAAAGCCAATATCATTACATATTGTTGCAATTCTTAAAATTTCATTATTTAATGTATTATATTTTATATTATATTTTATATTATAATACATATTAATGTATTATATTTTATATTATAATACATATTAATGTATTATATTTTATATTATTTTATTTATTTTATATTAAAACGATTTTGGGCTTACATACGTAGAAATAGGACAATTCCTCCTGCGATTTCGTCTCTTCGTATTAATGATAACTTTATCACATCGCCTCAAGATGTAGCCGACACGTTTGCGTCGACTTTTCAACTCGTAACTAATAACACAGAAATTAACCAGCAATCTCGTGTAAGCCATTCACGAAGTTATTTTGATGTTACTACCGAGGAGGTTTATAGTGAGTTAAATTCTTTACGACATTCATCACCTGGTCCGGATGGATTACATCCCCAGATACTAAAGATATTATCTACATTTATTGCTTCACCGTTAGCTTATTTGTTTCAACTATCACTAGCTAAGACAATTCTACCGTTAGATTGGAAAATCGCCACTGTAGTGCCAGTCCACAAAAAAGGAGATCGTCACAATTCTGAAAATTATAGAGCAATAAGCCTTACAAGTGTCGTATGTAAGATGTTAGAGCGCATATTGTATCGGCGATTACTATCCTATCTTGAATCATCGAACTTGTTAGATAATTCGCAACATGGTTTTCGTCATGGACGTTTTTGCATGTCAAATCTTTTATGTGCATGCGAACCATGGGTTGATGCAGTTGCGCAGGGTAATGCTGTTGATATCGTGTATTTCAACTTCATTCGGGCCTTTGATAGGGTTCCCCACAATATCTTGATTGAGGCTCTTGCAGATTACGGAATTGAAATTACTATTATTCGATGGATTTACGCTTTCCTATCTGATCGTTATTTCAGAGTTCGAGTTGGAAATTGTCTATCTAGACCGTCAAATTTATCAATGGGTGTTCCTCAGGGATCGGTGTTGGGTCCATTATTATTCGTCATATTTCTGAATAGTTTGCTACGCTCTCTAAAATGTAAAAGATTAGCATTCGCGGATGATCTTAAAATATGAAATGTCATAACATGCCATGCCGATATGCAGCACTTACAAGATAACATAAATATGATTAATAGATGGAGCGAACTGACCGGAATCATGATTAACATTACTAAATGTGTCCACCTCAGATTTGGTCGTAGTGATTTACCAAATGATTATTCTGTTTGCGGTGAGATTATTCCCACAAATTCGTATACAAAAGATCTTGGGATAATTGTTCAGAATTCGTTTAAAACCGACCTCAATACTGAAAATATATGCAACATGTCGAGAAAAATTATTTATATGATCAAAAATACCTTTAGTTCGCTTCCATCGTCTCACTTCTCACTATTATATAAGGCGTTGATCAGACCAATCATTGATTATGCTTCGCCGGCGACTTTTCCTTCTACGCGTGGTGAAATAAACCAATTAGAAAAGATTCTTCGCCGATTTTCCAAGCTATGTTCTGGTCTTTGGAACATCGCCTACTGTGATAGACTAAGCCAACTAAATATTACTTCAGTTTACGAGAGATATGTGCACAATGATTTATTACAGTTATAGCTAATGATCCATGTCTTTCCTGGTCATTAATCGGAATCCGTTATTCTAAATGATCGCCCGAGCCACAGAAGACACTCTTTATTAATTGTTGTGCAATCACACGGGAAATGTCATAGATACTTGCGATTATCTCACAGAGCGGTAAACCTATTGAACCGATTGCCGAATTCGATAGTGTCTATGGCACAGTACAAATCTTTCAAGAATGCGCTGAGCATGTGGATAAAAAGAGAAGATTCTTTGCAGGAAATATATAACTATATGTGACAATTTATTATTGCTGAACTACTTTTTTCTTAATATTAGGATCAGACAAAATGACTCTTTTATGTGTCAAAGTCTTGTAATAAATAATTTTTTTATATGCCTGATTTATTTCAAAAATTACATTCAAGGTATCCCGCTAATGGGCTCATTAAAAACAAACAAAATTAAAATAAGTATTCATTTGATGTAATCACCGTCTCCGTATTGGAATGTTGCCAGAATGGCGCAGGATCTTTGATCTTGATGCTCTTAAGCAAGCCGATACCATTCTAGCCGAAGATATGCCGATTGATGAGCGCAAAGCGCTCATCTCATCACTATAGTCTGTTCCTTTTTTATCTGCTATTTTTCTAGCTAAGTTCTTCAGCAAAACAGACGCTGCCGGTCCAATAGCGCCGTTGGTCGAAACTACGAATGGAGAAAAGGATGCATTTTCAATATCAATAATTCGTTCTTCGTATTTCGCTCGCTTTCTGCTTTCGTGATATTCAAATGCAGCGGATGGTGACTTAATGGTATAGGATGGTGCAAGATTATTGAAGATACAAACGTCGATGAACGTTCGCTCCATCCTAGTTCCAAAAAGTCTTGTAATAAATAATAATGAGAGAATTTATTATACCTCTTTACCTTTCGGTACTGGGTAAACAAAATAAATACACCAAAAGTTTATCAATTTTATAAGTTGTATTTCAAAATCTTCTCCTACTGTCAATATCGGATAGTGACAGATTTTTCAAAATTGGGCAAGTGAAGATATGCAGGTTAGATGCGCATTCATTTTTGCAAAGAACACAAATGCACAAAGAGCACCGTGCATGTACTGGAATTCTAATAGCGCAGAATTTATCGTGATATCCATGGACAGATGCTCTCCAGATCAGCGGTATTTTCCTTGCACAGGGTTCTCTCCATTTAGTCTGTAAGAATGCCGGAGTAAGATAAAATTTAGAATCCAATGAAGTCGTCTTTCGAAAGAACATGTTCAGGTTAGTAGTAAATGATGCAGTGTGCTCAAGATTAAATGTTGAGCAGATGTATTTAGAGCAAGGTTCTAACGATGATAGTATCGCTATAACCGATGAAGAACATTTTGGTGAGACTCCAACAATTCGCTTCACGAATCTCCATTGACACTTGTCCAACTGCTGAAAATTGAAGGGACTTTAATTCGACCAGATAACTGGCAAATCATATGAAACTATGGGAAGCAACATACTTCGAAAATACCGGAGGGCTCCTGAGAAAGATAAAGAACCTAAGTTTTTTGCATAAGAGGTTGCTACAACTAATTTCGAGGATTTACGATGTAGGTGTTCAGTAAATGACCATTTCGACGAAAGTAATACTCCCAAATAATTGTAACTATTGCAGAATTCTAAATCTACATTCCCTATTCTCAGCATGTCACATCGACGCAAAGGTCAACCTAACCGAAATTTAAGGGCTTTCGATTTATTTACATTCACCGTCAACTGATTTGATAAACAATAGGATGACAGAGCATCTAACGCACTTTAAGCGGATAAAAGATCTTTGGCTAATATTACTAGATCGTCGGCATAGAGGGTACAAGAGACTTCATTCGATGCATGACGAAGATGCATAGGCAAATCCATAACAAAAAAGGAAAATAATATAGGGCTGAGTGGATCTCCCTGTAAAACACCGCGATTAGCAAAAAAGAAATCAGAGGTGTTGATACCATCAGATACTTTAAGGCGATTAGGCTGAAGCACTGAATAAATAAGATACAAAAAGCGACCACTAAGAGACACTCTGGTGGAAAGTTTATCAAGTATCAAAGAACGATTCACTGTGTCAAATGCTCGCTCAAAGTCAACAAAAGTAGCATACAACGGTCTACGATTAGCGAAATAATTGATGACTTCGTCACGGACATGCTTTATTGCATCGGACGTTGACCTTTTCGGGCGGAATCCATACTGCTCCGTAGGTAAGAGATGCTCGCGAAACTTAATAAGGCGCATATACATTATATGAGTCAATAACTTATAACTGTGATTCAATATCGCAATCACCCTGTACGCATCCAGGGGGATTGCGTACAGGGGGATTACTTTTTACCATCGTAAAAGGTAAATTCAGAGGATCTGAACCGTATATTGAATTTATGCATGAAACTGAAGATAAACGTACAGGCATGTCTTCTAATATTGAATGGCGCAAAATAGATTGGAAGTGTGATTTCCAATTTTCTATTTGAATCCTGAAAGATGTTCCAATGTTAGCTTTCTTAAGTATCCACGGTGTCGACTCCGCCTTAGACAATTCCCGTCGTTCAATCTCTAAACGTCGTTCATGCCAAATAACTGGAGTCATTGATAGATCTTCACATAATCTTGATGGAAAATCAGTGATTTCCTCTGAGCAGCACTTTTCCCGCGTACGCAAATATCATGATCATTCTCGCGCTATCGTTTTCACTAATATACCTGAATCTATCTCGGTCAACATACAACATAGATTAGATGACGACTTATCCAAAGTTCGTGCGATACTATCAACCATTTTGGTAGCGTCACCGAAAGAGGTAACGTCCAAAATTAAACTATTAGCTTTGTTTCGAATTGGTAAAAAGCAGAATAATCATCCTAGATTATTAAAAGCAATTTTTACCGACGCAGCGGATGCCAAAACTATTCTGAGCAACTCCTATTATCTTAAAGGTTCTCCCGTTAGATTACTAAATGATCTTGACAAGTATGAACGTGAACGTCTTCGAGAGGTTAGACAATTATTGAGATCGCGCTTAGATGCAGGAGAAACAAACTTAAGAATTCGGAATTTTCAAATTGTGCGACGAGGGACTCGCTTGAATTGGACTCCGCTGTTTGTGGATTAGATTTAGCTCCTCTCGTCGCTTCTAGCTTATCCAACATACCCATTACAAATGCATGTGAACACTTAGATGACATTGTTTATTATCAATCACCGTTGTGGTCTGCTCTGGCGAAATCCAATAGTGCTAACAGTAAGGGAAATAACACATGTGCTTCAATAGGCTATAGTTCTGTGATCTTGTATACTAACGCACGCAGTCTTCTTAATAAAATTCACGAATTGAAGCAACGTATTCAATATTCCCAGCCCTTGTTAATAGCAATAACAGAAAGCTGGCTTAACTCCGATATATCTGATCACGAGATTGAAATAGCTAATTATTCTTCTTATCGTGTCGATAGGACCGGAAAGAGAGGAGGTGGGGTAATTTTATATTTACATAATAGTGTAGCGTTTATGACCTTAAGTGCCAAGTCTGAAGGTGGTACAGAAACACTATGGGGCAATATATTACTGTCCGGTCATGTGTTAGTTACTATTGGTCTTATATATCGTAGTCCAAGAAT
>WNNJ02002023.1:0-86835 GCA_012934845.2 Pomphorhynchus laevis
ACAGTTTGCATGAAAGATTCTCGATAACAACGGTCCAGGATTTTGTTGAAATACGATATTATATTGAAAAATTGACTCATCTCGATGAGTCATCGAGATGGCTCATACTGCAATTTGGTTGTTATTACAAATAATCGGTAAGACGACCAGAAGAAGGCTAATTAACTGCCATGCACATGGGGCTCTGATACGGTTAGTCACAAACCTGCTTGATCACCGCTGTCTGCACAGCGTCCTTTAACGGCATTGCAACTCGCATGCACATGACGTACCATACATTATCTATTTCCTAAGCGCCCTAGCCATATCACAAATGGCGAAAATTATCAATCGAAATTAAATATCTTAAGGCATTTTTTATATTACATTGTGATAGACGCCAGATAAAGTAGAAACAATTTTAATGACTGCAGTTTGGTCGTTATTATAAATCATCGGTGAGATGACCAAAAGAAGATCACATAGCCCCACTATTATAACAATGCACAATGGGCTCTGATACAGTTAGTCACAAACCTGACATGTCTTTTATTACTCCGTCTAAACAGTGGGTATTTAAATTGAATATTGGCGATCAATTTAAATTAAATAATTTT
This sequence comes from Pomphorhynchus laevis, assembly GCA_012934845.2. Classification (NCBI taxonomy): domain Eukaryota; kingdom Metazoa; phylum Acanthocephala; class Palaeacanthocephala; order Echinorhynchida; family Pomphorhynchidae; genus Pomphorhynchus; species Pomphorhynchus laevis. The sequence continues at coordinate 597 of WNNJ02002023.1, forward strand.
GCCGGATTCTTATGGTTTATTGTGGTAGAAGCCCAAATGAAGTAGAACAATCCTACGGCAAAGATGGATTACTTTTACTGATGGGTTAAGACATTTATTGACATTATTTTATTAAATAATTTGGGATTTTCATTGTAAACTCATAATCAATAGAATTTTAATAATCAAAATAATCAATTAATAATCAACATAATTTTAGACAAACAGTTTCTTCGCAATTTAAATATAAATCATTATCGGATGAACATATTTCAGTGAGTATACATTACTTAGACACCGTTGTTTGTGTCGAATGACCCTTAGTGTTCGAAATCCTTAACCTCAGTTTTCGAATTCTATCAACACTCACAGTACGACTTAGAATAAAACCTCTTTCAGTTCATTCACAAAAGATTCTTTTAATTTCTAAAGTATTTTAAATAATTGCGTTTATTCATAAAGCAAAAGCATTGCAATAACACATGGTTTGAATATATTATTGGATAATATTTTGATATCGTCTTTAGATATGCTATAAGGTGTCAAAATCGTTACTGTCAATGTTAATTATACAATCACTAATGTTCCTTTGATAGCTGCAATTGATATCGCGAGTAATATATTGTAACTAACAGTCCAAGAGATTTAAAACCTAATAACATAACAGTGTCTATTAATGATCTCTATTCCTTATTCAAATACATCGTATATTATTTATTAGTCAATTCATAAAATTTAATTTAATTTAAAATTTTAATAATAAATATTATCGTTGTATAAATATTAATTGTATAAAATATTTTATAATTATCTTTTTTATAATTATTTATCTATTTGTTAATTATTAATTATAATAATTAATTATTAATTAAAAATAAATTTATCAATTAATTAATAAAAGATTTTAAATTTCTTAAGTATTTTAAATAATTGCGTTTATTCAGACGTCTGATACTCAAATCGATGCATATTGATTCCAGAGTGCTAATATGCAAGTAAACAAATCAAATTGCAATCTAAGAATTGCTTTTCACATCATGTACTATTAAATAGATGGGAACTTGCGACCTTATGGCCGCAACGGCCTCCTGGGCCAAGCAGTGTGGCCTCTAATGTAAATGACAATTCCTTTATTTTTGATATATTTTAGTCTATAGTTATTTTACATAATTTATTGATCGGAAATGATCTGATATGGTTACGTTGCCGCTTTTTTAAATAGATTTTTTTAAATTTCTTTTTTTGAATAGTTTGTTTTTTTCATATAACAAATTACTGTTTTACAAATTATTATCTTACAAATTATTACTTTACAAATTATTGTCTTACAAATTATTGCTTTAATAATATAAAGATAAATGTTAAAATAAATTTGATTATTTAAGAATAGAAATAAAATGAAAATATCGCGAAGTTGATTGTTTACTTTTCGAATGATTCTTGATTGTGTTGTGCAAAATCATCAGAATACCGTTTTGAAGTCTAACATCTTTTTAAACACATACTATTTGACTATTTTACAATATTTTTACAATATTTTTAGTGAGTAATGAAGTCTAAATGTTTTTTCTTTGTGATACAGCAATACATGCATTAAAGACATTCAATGTAGAGAAGCATTGTGCTCTTTATAAAAACAATAAGTTTATCGACTAGAGGTGAGTCTCGAAAGTTAGCGCTACAGAAAATGAAATACAGCTATAAAGTTGAACATTTATTTCGGAAACTAAGTCCTTAATCGATTCAGAACTCGTAAAGGAATGCATGTTAGAAGTGGTAAGATGTATTGAACTGGATAAAGTCAAATATAAGGATATGGCTCTTTCAAGAAAGACCAATACCTTATCGATATCACAAATTGGCATTTGATGTAACGGAGGAGCTGAAAAACGTAATTCAAAAATAAAATGTATATTATTCATAAGCTTTGGTGGAATCAACAAATTCCACTGATTCATGAATCCAGCACGAATCCACTGACTCGTGTTGTAATGGAAGAATTTCAATTATATGAAGAACTGATTGGTTCTAAAAAATAAAATACGTAGACTCAGTAACACTATTTCACGATTTTCTGCTTGATGTTATTTTTATAGTAACCTAGTTTAAAATATTTATCTATTAAATTATTTAAATGATTTTTTGAAGAAAACCAATATCATTACAAATTGTTGCAATTCTTAAAATTTCATTATTTAATGTATTATATTTTATATTATATGGTATGCATGAATGCTCATGCAAAAATATGTTTCTTGTAAATTTAAATATGTCATCTTTACGATATAAATTAATAGTAGTTTTAGTTAATGTTAATTTAATGTTCATATCTAGATATACAACTTCTTTATCATTAATATTGGTTTTATTAAGAATGAGGCTACCTGGATGAATTTTTTAATATGTTTATATTAAACTATTTCGATGATTTAAAAGAAAACCAAGCGTACAATTTAGTAAAATGTCATACTTTACTCTTTACACTATCATAATTTTCGGGACGAATATAAATGTTCCAAAATATTTCTTTATAAATATGAATTAAAAAAACGAATGAAATAATTGTTATGAATTGACTGATAAATAACAAAAAATGTTTTCGAAAAAGTACCGAATTAAAATTACCGGATTTTAAAATGTTCAATGATATGATACAACGTATGTTCTTTATTAGCCCATTCATAAAAGGACTTTTATTTTAAATTTAAATTTTTTATTTTAACTTGATATAAAATAAATTGTATAAAATCTTAAATAATTATTTATTATTTATATTTATGTGTATATCGTATAACATACCAATACTCAGTTATTTGATCTGATTTTATCACTTTTACGATCTCCAGTGTTTCATCCTTATTAGTTTTAGTTAATGTTAATTTAATGTTCATATCTAGATATGCACCTTCTTTATCATTAATATTGGCTTTATTAAGAATGAGGCTACCTGAGATTTGATTATATAGTATCTTATTCTAATACAAAGAAAATTATTTATTATTTATCCATAAATATTTTTGCTTAATGGTTTAAATTTATTTTTAATAATATTTTGTTAATTTATATATTTTACTAGTTTCTGTTTGATGATATTTGATGATTTGATTTTAACAGTAACCCAGTTTAAAATATTTATCTATTAAATTATTTAAATGAATTTGAAGAAAACTATATCATTATATATTATGGCAATTCTGAAAATTTCATTATTTAATGTATTAAAGTGCTCTTGGTACTCAAATCGTTTCGGTATGTAATATTTAATCTTATATTGTATGTATGAATACTTATGCAAAATCATGTTTATTGTAAATTTAAATATATCATCTTTACGTTATAAATTAAAAGTAGTTTTAATTGATGTTAATTTAATGTTCATATCTAAATATATACTTTCTTTATCATTAAGAATAAAGTTACCTGGATAAATTTGTTATAATCGAAAAAATAAAATCGAAAAAATAAAATCGAAACGTTAAGATCTTTTAATGTGTATTATTAGTTATATTAATGAATAATAATGTGTATTATTCATTAGCTTTAGAGAAATCAACACATTCCACTGATTCAATTATCAGTGGTTCAATTACAAGTGTTGTAACGGATGAATTTCAATTATATGAAGACCTGCTTTTTTAGGCACATTTAAAGGAAGGGCATGCTATTGTATTTAAATACGGAGTATTTGATTATTTTTAAAAAAAGATCGGAAATGATAAGGTGACGTTAAGCGGCCAAGGTCTATAGGGTAAAATGACAAAAATTATTTGTTTATTGCTGTCTCTATGATGAACGATGAATTGTAAAGTGGCTTTTATGAACAAAATGGTTCCCTACTTCTCGACTACAAAAAGGAAAGAGGGGAAGAGAAAATTTTCTCCTGTTTCTTTTGTATCTTAAGTAAATAATATTTCCACCACTGTAAACATATTGAAAGTAATATTAACAGAATACTTTAAAAATTAATTAAATGTCATTAAATATTTTTATATTATTAAAAAATATTATTATTAAAAATATTATTAGAAAAGTTATAAATGTTCAAGTTAATTACATTAAAATACACAGTTATAACAACTTACAATCATAACATACAATATAAAACAACTGGAATTGGCAATTTCCGAACGATCGTTCGATTATGGTGCGAGGAAAACCAAACCACCATCTATGTTGCACATGTAATGGACCAGCAGCTGTTTGAAGAGGATGCAAATGCGCAAAGGCCGGACGATCATGCATGAACTGTCGAGTGACAAATTGTCTGTTTAAGCGGAAACCAGCCAGTACTGAACTCACACACGAATCTATGGGAGGCGACGATCTTAATGCCTGTGCGACACTCACGAATCCGTTACAGCCGTTTACAACGACCCAAGCCATTCTAGACGACATCGATGGAGAACCGCTTCCGCACGGCCCTTCGGTAAATCAGCCAACATTAATATGGAAACTCTTAGGACCGCCTCGGCACATCAGCAAATTGAAATGATTTACGAGACTGTAATTCACTGGACACCAAAGACATTAGAACTGCCAAAATGCAATTCCAGCAAAGAGTTTATTGAACTCGTGGGTAAACTTCACCTATGTGCAGCTGATGATAACTGTATTTCGAAACCTGACCCATTAAAAGCAGTCACTGTACTGGCGAAATGCATTATATACTCAATCGACTCAAGAAAAAAGGCCGCCATTCGGAAAACCCTAGAACGACAAATTGCCCTCTGGAAAAAAGGTGAAATAGTGACGTTATTGGAAGAGGTAGATACTTTACATACATGCCAGTAATTTGAAATGCAGCACCTGCGAAAGAAACAAGACTGGAAAAAACGATATTGTAAACTCGTCGCCAAAGAGAAGTTATCAATGTTATTGCTCATGGAAAATGAATCTTGCGGACCACTGTCGCAGGATGTAAAAATTGGAAATCGTTCAGTCAAAGAAATACTGGAAGATCTCCACTTACACCCCACAGAAATATACGAAACTGCACTTTTGAAGGAAACATTGAAAGATGCCCTACCCCATTACCCCACAATGTTTCTAGCTATTACCGAAAAAAATATTGTGCGTTCAGCTTGCTCAACAAAGAAATGTATAAAACTGTCTTTTTGAATAAAACGTTAAAAAATGCCCTACCCCATCACCACACCATGTTTCTAGCTATTACCGAAAAATATATTGTGTGTTCAGCTTGCTCAACAAACGGATTAGACGGACTAATCCGTACGGATTAGACCCTTTGTAATGGCGATGTATGCTGACCGTGTTTGGGACCCAGTCAAATAATCTAGCGGAAGCCCTTGCTGCCCTAGCGATCTCCATTACCTCTCGACAGATGACAAACGGGAGTCTTCAATCATTTGTTGCGTGCAGGCTGATAACGATTCCTAAAAAATTAGATGGAGTACGACCTATCGGAGTGGCGAATGTTGACCGCCGCATCATCTCCCGTGCGATACTTCAATACGTCAAACCGGATCTACAGAAATTTGCTGGTACGTTGCAACTGTGTGCATCACAACGTAATGGGATCGAATTCGCCATTCACTCACTACTAAAGGAATTCGCTTCACGTCCAGACAATGCTTTACTATGCGTAGATGCAAGCAACGCATTCAACAGCCTAATCCGAAAGGTAGCAAATAAAACATGGCTCGGATCTGTCCAGGCTTCGCATAGGCCTTCGAAAATGTCTACTCCGTGGACTTCCAGCTCGTACTTGAAGACGATTCGATATATTCACGAGAAGGTGTGACGCAGGGCGATCCATTCTCGATGGCAGCCTTTGCTATGGCCATCAATCCCCCTTATTCGTACAATCGCAGAACGGTGTCCAGGGATCACCCAAAGATGGTTTGCAGATAATGCAAATTTTATCGGAACACCCCATCTCTTGAAAAATGTATGGAATATTCTGCTAAAAATAGGCCCTGAATTCGGATACTACGTCAACCCGTCTAAATACGCTTTACTCTTATATAATCTGACGAGCTCAATTGCGGATGCCTTCCCAAACATCAAAATCAGTGATAATGGCGTCAATGTACATGGTTCTGCTATCGGCACCGATAACTATTTTTCATGCTTTGTCAATCATAAGATTGACGGCGCCGTCAAGATGGTTAAGAAGCTTATCGAAGTGTGTCCGTCAGATCCACATATGGTGTACATTGGTCTCACCAAGTTTGTTCAATGGAAATGGTCGTTTCTTCTAAGAACAACCAACTGTAGTGAGAATCAAATACATCCACTTCATGCAGCTATAGTGGATAGGCTCATTCCGGTACTTACTCAGAAACAGCTTAACTAGTCACTGAAGATTGTACTAGCCAGCCTATTAGCTTTAGGAGGCCTGGGGATCATGGATCCTACTGCAACCTACACGATGGATTACCTGGCGTCACAACACATGTGCAATTCATATAGCACAGGCTTGGAAGACGGCCAATTAAGAGCTTATCAACAACAAATAAGTATGTCGATCGCAAAGGAGAAGTTGTGCGCCCTTAGTAATCGCAATACGCAAGCACTGATCGATCTGCCTGAGTCTACACAGCAAGCTCTGGCCCATGCAAAAATGTCCGGTGCCTCGACATGGCTAACTTCAATGCATGTCGAAAAGAGTCATTTCGCGTTGTCACCAACCAAGTTTACAGAGTACATTTTTGTCAGATACAATTGGAATTCACCGAATCTTCCTCAATTCTGTGTCTGTAGCGAGAAAGCTACCGCCTCACACCTAGTGTCATGTAAACGTGGCGGGTTTCAAATTGCACGCCACGACGCTGTCAGAGACGTTTTGGCCGAACGAATTAACGTCTGTATAGCGTGGTGAGGTGTCTAACCGGTGTTAGAGTCTGTTCCAGATAACGTCTATTTTGATCATCCTTCAACTTCAAGGGAAATAAATGCAAGGCTCGACGTAGTTTTCAATGGCTTGTCCGAGAATAGATACCAGCGAACGTTCATAAACGTTATGATCTTCAATCATCTTGCGGAATCGTATTTTTCGACAACTGCCGACGCTTACAGATATAATAAACAAAGAAAGATCACAAAATATGCCGAAAGGGTGGAAAATTGAACGGGGTTTTTTTATCACTTTTGCTGTATTAACGTCAGGTTGTCTAGCAGAAAACGCGCGCAAAATCCTACAGCGTATTGCCTCTCTACAATCGAATGCCCACACCTTCTACGGCAAATGCTTGTATCGTCTAAAAAGAGTCGTCGGTTTTACGATTTTCCTAGCAAGGTCACTTTGTATTCGAGGTTTACGGTCCTCCAGAGGACGACCATAAATTGATGGATCCCGAGCGACATAGGAAACGATGTCATCGAATACGACAATACGATGGCGGGACAAAGACGACGGTAACCTATGCAACTTTTCAATAAACTAACTATGATTATTTTTGTAATACGTTCCTTTTTGATGAAAAAAATAATTTACTTAAAAAAATTTATAATATGATAAAATAATAATATGTAATAATATTATATAAATTATTTATTACAATAATATTAAATATTATAATATAATAATATAATAATATAAAATATTTAATCTTATCTTATGAATATATAATTCATAATTCAAAACTTCATAAAAAATGTAATTCGTCGAATTCTTATCGTGTTATCTACAGATGATTTTCTATTAGAAAATATTTGCTACCAGCACTTGTGTTCTTATTGAAATTGATGGCACTAATTAATCTACGTAAATGGCACTAATGAAGCTGCATAAACACCAGGCAGCATTCTATATATCCTCATCAAACCAAGAAATAGAACCGAATTATTCTTGCATTATTAAAAGTTGCTACGTATACCCAGTCATCCTATGTGTGACGACAAACTTCACAACGGTATACGCGTTTCGCTCTAACGGAGCTCATCAGTACCGTGACTTCTATAATCATCTATAGGCACCTTAACACACGCTTAAACAAAGTTTAAAGCTCGAAAAACAGAACTACCCTTAATCTGAATCATCGAAGGGAATTTAGCATAAGCTCTGTGCATGGCAGTGACTATTACAGTTTAACCATGCATCACGCATTAAATTCTTTTCAGTAGAAATGCTGTTTAACAGGGACACTTAAAAGTGTGCAAATATATGAAATATAATTTGTTGTTACACCTGCCCTGGGACACTCACTGGTGTACTCATAAATATATCACTATGTTTTCCTCATGAAGAGGCATAAACACCAGGCAGCATTCTATATATCCTCATCAAACCAAGAAATAGAACCGAATTATTCTTGCATTATTAAAAGTTGCTACGTATACCCAGTCATCCTATGTGTGACGACAAACTTCAACAGCGGTATACGCGTTTCGCTCTAACGAAGCTCATCAGTACCGTGACTTCTATAATCATCAATAGGCACCTTAACACACGCTTAAACAGTGTTTAAAGCTCGAAAAACAGAACTATTCCTAATCTGAATCATCAGAGGAAATTTAGCATAAGCTCTGTGCATGGCAGTGCGTATTGCGGTTTAACCATGCATCAGGAACTAAATTCCTTTTAATAGAAATGCTGTTTTACAGGGACACTTTAAAGTGTTCAAATATATAAAATATAATTTGTTGTTACACCTGCCCTGGGACACACAATGGTGTACTCGCAAATAAATCACTGTTTTCCTTGTGAAGAGGCATAAACACCAGGCAGCATTCTATATATCCTCATCAGACTAAGAAATAGAACCGAATTATTCTTGCATTATTAAAAGTTGCTACGAATGCCCAGTTATCCTATGTGTGACGACAAACTTCAACAACGGTATACGCGTTTCGCTCTAACGGAGCTCATCAGTACCGTGACTTTAATAATCATCTATAGGCACCTTAACACACGCTTAAACAAAGTTTAAAGCTTGAAAAACAGAACTACCCTTAATCTGAATAATCAGAGAAAATTTAGAATAAGCTCTGTGCATGGCAGTGACTATTACAGTTTAACCATGCATCAGGCACTAAATTCTTTTTAATAGAAATGCTGTTTAACAGGGACACTTAAAAGTGTGCAAATATATAAAATATAATTTGTTGTTACACCTGCCCTGGGACAACCAATGGTGTACTCGTAAATAAATCACTGTTTTTCTCATGAAGAGGCATAAACACCAGGCAGCATTCTATATATCCTCATCAAACCAAGAAATAGAACCGAATTATTCTTGCATTATTAAAAGTTGCTACGTATGCCCAGTGATCCTATGTGTGACGACAAACTTCAACAACGGTATACGCGTTTCGCTCTAACGGAACTCATCAGTACCGTGACTTTAATAATCATCTATAGGCACCTTAACACACGCTTAAACAAAGTTTAAAGCTTCGAAAAACAGAACTACCCTTAATCTGAATCATCGGAGGGAATTTAGCATAAGCTCTGTGCATGGCAGTGACTATTACAGTTTAACCATGCATCAGGCACTAAATTCCTTTTAATAGAAATGCTGTTTTACAGGGACACTTTAAAGTGTTCAAATATATAAAATATAATTTGTTGTTACACCTGCCCTGGGACACACAATGGTGTACTCACAAATAAATCACTGTTTTCCTTCATGAAGAGGCATAAACACCAGGCAGCATTCTATATATCCTCATCAGACTAAGAAATAGAACCGAATTATTCTTGCATTATTCAAAGTCGCTACGTATACCCAGTCATCCTATGTGTGACGACAAACTTCAACAACGGTATACGCGTTTCGCTCTAACGGAGCTCATCAGTACCGTGACTTCTATAATCATCTATAGGCACCTTAACACACGCTTAAACAGTGTTTAAAGCTCGAAAAACAGAACTACCCTTAATCTGAATCATCAGAGGAAATTTAGCATAAGCTCTGTGCATGGCAGTGCGTATTGCGGTTTAACCATGCATCAGGCACTAAATTCCTTTTAAACGAAATGCTGTTTCACAGGGACACTTTAAAGTGTACAAATATATAGAATAAGAGTTGTTGTTACACCTGCCCTGGGACACTCACTGGTGAACTCGTAAATAAATCACTGTTTTCCTCGTGAGGAGGCATAAACACCAGGCAGCATTCTATATATCCTCATCAGACTAAGAAATAGAACCGAATTATTTTCGCATGCCTAGTCAAAAAACATGTGTTCTTCTTGTATTTTTAAAATTTATTTTTTAATATGTTGTCATATATAAGATAATATATTTGCATATCATTTTAATAATTTATTACATCACTAAATGGTAACATTTAGTAACTCATTAAATTTTTTTAAAATTTTCCACAAATTTAATTAAATGTTTTAATGATGATAAGTCAAGAAGTAAAGAAGATATTTCTTCATTTATTCATTTATATTTATAAAAACAATATTCATAAACAGTTATTTAGTCTTCATAATCCAATAACAGTATGATCAGACAATAAAATAGGATCAAAACTGTAAAATGAGCTTTTTAACAATTTACGATTTGTAAACGGTATGAACTAATTAGATCACTTAACTGATAATAATATTATGTACGTAAAAATATATAATCACATAATTATAATCTATTTTTTAATGGAAAAATTTATTTTAGTAAAACATACAGTCGAGGTTACCCGCAAGTGGGCCCAAAAAAGATAGTTTAATAATAATTTTTTAGGTCTCATTTCAGACACCAGGCGTTTGCTTTTGTTAGCGCTACACCTATACGTTGTCGCAGCGAACATACATTTTTGCCATAGGAGGATGGATCGCTCACTGATGCTAGAGTTGCTAGTCGCTTGATGAAAGCACTTGCCTCCTTTGCTAGTCCGCCTGAGTTGGAAATTACAAACGAAATAAAGGTTCCTTTTTCGATTTCAATAATTCGCTTAATATATTTATTCTTTTTTCTGTTTTAATTGTATTCAAATGATTGTGTAGGACTTCGACTTACGTAAGACTGGGTAAATGGGTTAAATATTGTGACATCCAAAAATGTCCGCTCAGTCTGTGAGTGCGTTAGTCCAGTGCAGGATATATTGGCTTTAGATCGAGGATCTCGTGTTGTCGTTTGGTTTGAAAACTGGAATGTATCTGGAACAGTTGAGAGCATCGGTTCTGATTCTACTGATTATTCTATCGGTTCTGATTCTATGATTATTCTACTAATTATATTATAATTATAATATAATTATAAAAATAAAGAATGATTCTTTTACTAATTTTATAATTATCATCTTTTGATTTTGCTTTTTTTAAATCTTAAGCTTTTTAAAGCGTCTGGAAGATATTAAATTTTAGTTTACAAATGCATTCAATCATAAATGTTGAATGAAATTGATATCATATGTTAAAAAATATCGCTTTGTATAATATTTAAAATATCACATTTAATTTAATATATTACTCATTTTACACAGATGCTTCATATCTTAATTTATATGGTTCGGAAATTTAATTAAATTTAAAATTATAATAATTTTGCAAAAAATGATTTTAAATAGGGATCATCATCATGTTACTCGATTAAGTACGATGGATTTGTATTGACATCTATCATACGCAACATATTAAATGATAAATTTTTTTCTTGCAGAGAATTTTACATTTGTTAAAAGCCGATAATAATTTTTTTACTTAATTATTATTTAATCGAATATAATGTATTTTCCCAACATTGTTTTGAAGAAATACTAAGTACGAGGTATAATAAAAAGGTATATAAAGGTATACTTTTCCGTGAATATGTATTATTCATTAATTAAATAATTTATTATTAATGATGTATGTTGCAATTTAAAAAAATATTTTAAAATAAAATAAAAATAAAAAATAAAATAAAATAAAAATATTTAAAATACAATATTTTAAATAACAGTTCCTCCTGATGACCTCTAATCCTTATTCTGATACATCATCTGTTATTTATTAGTCAATTCATAAAAATTACGTTTATTTTAAATTTCAATTTTTTATTTTAACTTGATTTAAATTATAGAAAATCTAAAAACAATTAATAATTTTATTATTTAATTATTAAATTTTGATTTAGCATTATTATATTTTGTTTATTTTAATATTGTGGAATATTAAATTACATAATGCTAAATAATAACAACGTAATGCATGCATCTATTTGTAATTAAATAATAATTGTGATACATCCTATGTTATTTATTAGTCAATTCATAAAAATTGAAATATGAAATCTTAATTATATAAATAGTATTTAATATTTCTAATTATTAAATTTTGGTTTCTTTTGATTTTGCATTATTATTTTATTTAATGATGAAATAATTAATGATCTCTAATGATCCCTGATGATCTCTAATCTTTATTCTGATACAACGTCTGTTATTTATTAGTTAATTCATAAAAATGACTTTTTAAATTTCAATTTTTTATTTTAACTTGATTTAAATTATTGAAAATCTAAAAACAATTATTAATTTTAATATTTAATTATTAAATTTTGATTTAGCATTATTATATTTTGTTTATTTTAATATTGTGGAATATTAAATTACATAATGCTAAATAATAACAACGTAATGCATGCATCTATTTGTAATTAAATAATAATTGTGATACATCCTATGTTATTTATTAGTCAATTCATAAAAATTGAAATATGAAATCTTAATTATATAAATAGTATTTAATATTTCTAATTATTAAATTTTGGTTTCTTTTGATTTTGCATTATTATTTTATTTAATGATGAAATAATTAATGATCTCTAATGATCCCTGATGATCTCTAATCTTTATTCTGATACAACGTCTGTTATTTATTAGTTAATTCATAAAAATGACTTTTTAAATTTCAATTTTTTATTTTAACTTGATTTAAATTATTGAAAATCTAAAAACAATTATTAATTTTAATATTTAATTATTAAATTTTGATTTAGCATTATTATATTTTGTTTATTTTAATATTGTGGAATATTAAATTACATAATGCTAAATAATAACAACGTAATGCATGCATCTATTTGTAATTAAATAATAATTGTGATACATCCTATGTTATTTATTAGTCAATTCATAAAAATTGAAATATGAAATCTTAATTATATAAATAGTATTTAATATTTCTAATTATTAAATTTTGGTTTCTTTTGATTTTGCATTATTATTTTATTTAATGATGAAATAATTAATGATCTCTAATGATCCCTGATGATCTCTAATCTTTATTCTGATACAACGTCTGTTATTTATTAGTTAATTCATAAAAATGACTTTTTAAATTTCAATTTTTTATTTTAACTTGATTTAAATTATAGAAAATCTAAAAACAATTATTAATTTTAATATTTAATTATTAAATTTTGATTTAGCATTATTATATTTTGTTTATTTTAATATTGTGGAATATTAAATTACATAATGCTAAATAATAACAACGTAATGCATGCATCTATTTGTAATTAAATAATAATTGTGATACATCCTATGTTATTTATTAGTCAATTCATAAAAATTGAAATATGAAATCTTAATTATATAAATAGTATTTAATATTTCTAATTATTAAATTTTGGTTTCTTTTGATTTTGCATTATTATTTTATTTAATGATGAAATAATTAATGATCTCTAATGATCCCTGATGATCTCTAATCTTTATTCTGATACAACGTCTGTTATTTATTAGTTAATTCATAAAAATGACTTTTTAAATTTCAATTTTTTATTTTAACTTGATTTAAATTATTGAAAATCTAAAAACAATTATTAATTTTAATATTTAATTATTAAATTTTGATTTAGCATTATTATATTTTGTTTATTTTAATATTGTGGAATATTAAATTACATAATGCTAAATAATAACAACGTAATGCATGCATCTATTTGTAATTAAATAATAATTGTGATACATCCTATGTTATTTATTAGTCAATTCATAAAAATTGAAATATGAAATCTTAATTATATAAATAGTATTTAATATTTCTAATTATTAAATTTTGGTTTCTTTTGATTTTGCATTATTATTTTATTTAATGATGAAATAATTAATGATCTCTAATGATCCCTGATGATCTCTAATCTTTATTCTGATACAACGTCTGTTATTTATTAGTTAATTCATAAAAATGACTTTTTAAATTTCAATTTTTTATTTTAACTTGATTTAAATTATTGAAAATCTAAAAACAATTATTAATTTTAATATTTAATTATTAATATTTAATTATTGTGATACATCCTATGTTATTTATTAGTCAATTCATAAAAATTGAAATATGAAATCTTAATTATATAGAAATTATAGAAATCTTAATATTTCTTAACTTATTCTAATAGAATAAGTTAAGAATTTATTTTATAATTTTTATAGAATTATTTAGAAGTTGGATCTTTCAAGTAGAAAAATATAAAAAGGTTTAAAAAGTTAAAAGTATTAAAAATTCTAATAAATTATTAAATATTATTAAATATTATGTAATTGTAATTTAATAAATTAAAATTATTAAATATTAATTTATAAATTTTATAAATTATAAAATTATTTAATTTACATGAAAATTAATTTTTTTATCGGATTCATCTATAACCTCTTATTCAATAAGAGGTTATTCATTTATAACCTCTTATTCAATATAAGAGGTTATAAATAAGTGGTGAACCAATATATTATTTATTTTATTTTTTGAAGATATAAAAAGTAAAATATTTTAATAATAAAATTTATTTTTCTAATATTTCAAGATCAATAAAATTTGATTTAATGCAGAAACACGATTTTTAACAAATATCGCAAAATTTAGATACAATTCGATCTTTATCTTTGTGTTTTATTTTATATGCTGAATAAACTTATTTTCTTTATTTATTTAGTCGAATAGATATCTTAGATTCGCTGTTTAATATTCTCTGTAGGAGAATGGCATGAAGTAAAGTTCAAATCTTTTAAGAAACGTTAACACTTTCACTCAGTTCTAAAGATATTTTAATTCTTATGTAAAAATGCCTATAGACATGAGGACTATTGTCTGTCATTACAAAGAAACAGACATTTTGTTAAAAGCTCCATTAAGAGATTTGCCGATTTTATGTAAATGAAACAGTAATCAGTACGGGTTTCCTACCAATATCGTAGGCAATGCTTGTGAAAGTCAACACGAATCTCGACAATACACTTAGTAATGGATTTTGAAAAACATCGACACTAATGGGTTTATTGCGTGTTAACGCCTGAAAGCATGGATTATAGGTTGTGCAATTTAATTGCGCTGTTCTGTTCACTCTTTTACTCTATATAAGTTGAATTGATACTGTATAAATGATTACTCAGTGATCACAATTACGACGACTTCGTACAGTAATTGCTTGCACGATTCTTAAATATTGAAATTACCAGGAAAAGTAGTCTTTCTAGCATGAAATCTAAAAAGTCAACTAAAAAGAATTTGGGTACTTTAAAAAATTGTAACTCTAAAAAAACAGGTGAAATGAAGGATGTTAATACGATGTTAATGAACGATGTACAATGAGGGAATAACTGATGGTATTGATATCCATACCAATTAACTTTTAGATGAAAAATAAACTAAATATATTTTATATGCACTTTATTAAGTAATTCTATAAATTAATTTCCAAGCAGCATCCTGTTAAATCATCTTTATAAAATATAGACGTTAATATTAAAAAGTTGAAACAAATGTTGTTTTATACAAAGGGATAATCAAAGCTCCATAATTAATATACATAAATTCAATTATGTTTCGCGTGCTCAAATAACATTTCTCATGCCTAAACTTTATTACTTAAAGAATAAAGCTTAACTTTATTAATAATAAACCTTTACTTTATTATTTTAGTAAATCTAAATTGTAAAATCGTGACAATGCTAAATCGAAAATACTAAATTGATTAGTAATTAGTATTTATTAAACTTAAAAAACCACGTACTCTAAAAAATACATTGAAAATCTTTTAAATTGAAAATTAACTTAAAAGTCGTGAATGGAAGCAAAAACGTTAATAAAACTTCAATGTTTCTTTTTGAAATTAGGATATAAATTTAACAACGGATTTTAGTAAATCGTATAAATAGTAACTTTATTATTTTAGTGAATCTAAAAAAATAAAATCGTGACAATATTTAAATCGTAAATATTTAATTGATGAACAATTAATTAAACTTAAAATATTTATGATATTTATAATTATCTGATTGAAAACCTACATTTTAATAGATTATTGTAACCTACAACTTACATTTCATTACAAATCAAAATAATAAAAAAGGGGAACATTAAATATATATTGAAATTTGTGTCTTCTTATCAAAAGCATTTTCTAGGATTGAAAATTCTGAATCCTTAATCAAATTTTATATAATATACTTAATTAATATTTATTTATAAAATATTTAAATGTTAAAACACTATTTTTATAGAAATTTACTTTATATAATTACATAATATCATCTGCATTACATAAGTGATATGGATGACATGCTGACATCACTTTGGTCATATGTATATCTATAGATAGAATAGTTGATAATCAGAATTTTATTACATTTCATTACAAATCAAAATAATAAAAACGTCGAATATTAAATATTTATTAAATTATTGTATTCTTATCAAAAGCATTGAATATAATCATTCAATTTCAACATTTCCAAAATTGAGTGAATTATTAAATATTTGAATTTCTTATATTTTTGTATTTATTACAATGTGTATTCATATGTTTATAAAAAGAAAAATCTTGCAATTTATTTATCAATGCTGAACAAATGTTAGAAAAATATTAAACACGTTAAATCCTTTTAATTGACAACATTAATTAAGTAAACATATTCGATTAAACAAAGCATTTAAGTTTTGAACTGTTCGCGCACTATTTTTTGTGGACTACAATCTATGAACCCGAAAGAGTGCTTTGAAAATTGAGTATGGTTACTTGTGAAAATTACAAGACAAACCAGTTGCTCATTGTCTGCTTATGCGTGTTCACAAGTTTCAGCAAAAAATAATAATAAAAATTCAATCCAGCCGTATTTGCAAAATGAATGTCACTTTAACACTTGAGTTAAGATCAATGTGATGCCGAAACCGGAGGCGGCCCAGCATTTGTCTTGATGTCAATATCTTGAAATTTTCTTTTTGAAATCGGTAGCTTTGATCATTTTCTGCAAGTATTTTCTTTTGTTTAAATGATAATATTCGTTCAATTTATATCTACAAGGCGGAGTGCAGATGTGTGATTTTATAGCAAGTGGGCTTGCCAAACTTTCTTCTGCTGCACACATAGCTATTGTTGGAATTTTAATCTTGTTAAAGAAAAAGCTAATCTCGTTAAAAGATTATTAATCTCATTAGCAAAAATAAATATCGTTGAAACCGAATTTTACTGTTAATTAAGTTGTTAAGGAAAATGATGATATCAAGATATTTTAAATTCATGTAGAAATAAATATAACAACAAAAAACAGCGAGAAAGTTAATTTAGAAATCGAATAAAATACTTAATTTGCAAATATCATTGTAAAATCTTAACTGATAAAATCAGTTTACAATTAACATTTAGTAGAGCAATGGATAGCTTGATAAACAACTCGATATATTGCAAACTGATCTATCCCTGTTTTATAAAGCTGTGAATTTAGCAAAATGTGGATTTAAATATTAAATTGTCTATATTTGACATAAATTTTATTCATATTTTTAGGCATAGTCAATATCGATTCGAGACAAATTCTTTTTTTTTTAATTTTCGGTCATCCACAGTAACCCTTTTCAAGTTAACATGCAAAGAGTTACTCTGTTTGACAGAAAAGTTCTAAAAAGCTTATTTAAAAGAATTTGTCTTATGTGATAATCGATAATGGCTAAATATATGATATATTTTTAAAAAACTTCAATTTATTTAATTTTATAGCAAATAGTTTTGCTTCACTAAATATATAACGATTGGCAACTGAAATACAAGAACAATATTAATTTTGATATTAATTTACTATCTAAAAATAATATATAGTCGAATTGGCTATTTTTGTAGTAAAATATTGTTTTGAATATTATATATAATTAAATATTATGAACAATAAAATGTTATTGTTTAATACTTACGGTTAATACACAGAAACTTTAATATTTTACTGATCTATTATGCGAATACACTATAACATGTATTTTACTAAAGTTTAAATCAACATTTTTTTATTTTTAATTTTATTTACAAATAATTTAAATTTATTTGCTAGTACTTTAACTGATTTACCCAAAAAATATTTCTAGATTAAAAGCATATTACAAAGTATTTTGTTTGCTAAACACATTAACATGTATTGACTATAATTTAAATCAACATTATTTATCTAATAAACACTTAATTTTTATAAATTAGATAAAGTAAATTATTTAATTTAATTATTTAATAAATTATGTATTTATTGTTTAACTACTATGTAAATATTTATTATGAAATTTATTATTAATATATTATTTAATAGTTTACTAAAAATTAATAAAAAATTGGCAGTTTTTAATTTATATTTTAAATTTAGATTGTAAATTTATATTTTAAATCAATTTTATTAAATGCAGATACCAAAATAAATTAATGATGAGGTAAGACTATTAGACAACACGTTTAATATCACGTGTGAAGTAAGTTATTACAGCTTTATAACCGTCACGTTAAATAAATGAAATAAATGATTTCTTTAGTGCAATTGATAAAATACAAGTGTTTAGCTACCGTATTTGAATATGGCTTTTAGAAAAAGTACATAAGTTTTTATTTCTGATTCACTTAACAAAATCAGCAGAAATAGCATTCGCAATTCTTTTAAATGATGTATTATAACAACTCAACACATGAAATTATAACATTTATAATAATATAATTAAATATGAATTAATATTAACTATGGATTAATAATCTAATTGTTGGCTTCAATTTCAAATTGCTAAAATCTTGATGCGTTAAATTTCAATTAAGTTAATATATCAGTGATGCTTCGATTGTAAGTATCAGTAATATCGCATCTTTCGTATGACTGAAAAAGTAATTACAAGCAAATTGCAAATTTAGAACTATCTATTCAAACTTGGTTTTTGCGGGCACATCGAATTCATTTCACTTTAATTTCACAATGAATTGAGCATTTATATTACTTTGATCATACGTTACAGGTAAATGGAAATTATATTAAATATAAAAATTTAACCTAATAGCATTAACTTTAAATTACGTGCAATGGATTTATTAGAATGTGTTTTTAATCAATTTTCGTAAACAGACTAAAATAATGAAGGAAACTATTTTATAAACAAAATCAAAATTAAACTTATTTGAACAAAACTAAGTTATGTTTAAAATTTGGTTTCATCAAATTACTTAGTAGATCCTTTGTGATGTAATTTATCATTTTATCATTTTTAATTTATATTTTTGTTGTTTTGTCTTTTTAATTACGGAATTTATTTTATTTCCATATTAAATCATATTAAAATCATTTCAATATATTAAAACGTATGTCTATATATTGAATATATTATTTAAAATATATATTTTTAAAGAGTTTAAATATATATAATTATATATTTTTGGATTTATATTAAACCCGAAACTTACTTTATACCTCAATATTTTAAAATACAATTTTCAGTTTACCCGAAACTATAAATCGTTTATAGTTAACCTCATCTCTTTTATATCTTATTTTTTCAATTATGAATTATATTCATAATTGAATACATATTTATTAACATAATGTCATGATGATAAATGTAAACATTACAATTTACTCTTTTATCTGATAAATAATAATCTTAGTTTTATTAATTATTAAATTATAGATTATTTTTAATAATCTTATCTCTTTTATATCTTATTTTTTCAATTATGAATTATATTCATAATTGAATACATATTTATTAACATAATGTCATGATGGAATATGTAAACATAATAATTTTCAGATTAATATTATAAATGTTTGTTTATGTTTTAAAGAACTAGATATGCATTAAATTTTACTTTAGCTAAAATATTAATTATTTCGATTGCAATATTATGCACCTCATGAATACCGTATCATTCATTTTCCATATCCAGGATATTTTACTAAATGGGCTTATTTTTGTGTGCAATTTTACAAAAGAAATGAGCAGAAAATTGATTTATTTTGTCTATAAAGTAAATTTTCTGTTTGAACTAAAAATAAAATTCAAAGTTTATGTGAACATCAATACTCGGTTATATGCGCTCTCTTTATACAATCCAATGTATAATTTCAAAGTAGCAGTCTAAGAGAATTTTATTTATACTGTGTGCTTTCCTTTAAGCAGGCAAGAAAATAAAAAGTCAGCACATAAAATATATCGGCACACTTTGATGTTAGTTTCAGCTTTGCTTGATGCAAGAGTAATAATTTCTTGTATTTGATTGGCTAAATCAGATAGAGTAGTTTATCCAATTAAATGCGAAGACATTGACACCTCAATTGTGGTAGCGATTAGCACAGATAATTTTGCTATTTCCTATTAGATAGGCAACTGCTGTGTTATTCTCCAATCTGTAACAAAAAGCGAAAAATCTGTTTGTAACATGCAACAGTGTTGAGCAGACTCATACTTTGAAAGGTAAGCAAATAACTTTGTAATTGACATTTTTTCTAATTAATCAACTGATTTGTGATATTTGTCAAATTAGCGATTGGGCACAAATTTTGATTTCGTCTAATGGCGAAATGTGCATTGATTAATTATTTTCCACCGAAAGAATATTTGTTTCTCCAATTTTATTCTATAAAAAATGTATTACCGACGCACTTAATATAAGTTTATTTTTAAAATAAATACTTGAAATGCATATTTTACAGTTATCATATTATTTAATTATGTTGATTGAATTACCACGACGTTTTAATTTTCCAAATTAAATTTATTGTTTATTGCTAAATTATTTAGATTGAACAACTAATGTAGAATTGAATTTGAATTGTATAAAAATCACATTGATTTTTTAATCACCCTTTATTTTTAAATTTTTAATCATTTCATTTTTAATAATCAATGTCGACAACTGTTTATAAACGACAACTCAATAATACATATTACTTATTACTTATTACTTATACATATTACAGATTACTTCTAATGGATTATATGCATTGAACATCCGCTAATAATCAGTACAGACAAACATTTGTCAAATCAGTATTTTATATTGTGGTATAATTAAATGACTGGGATTTCACGAGTAGAAACGCTATATCTGAATAATTTATATATCCAAATTTGATTTGAATTTTAAGTGGAGATTGTATTTTTAGCTAAACTTTCCAAGTAAAACTTTTCAAAACTAAAATATAACGTTGTAAATCAGAAACGAGACTAAGAGAAATAAAACGTCTTTATTTACATAATTTAAGTATTTTGTTTCTCTAATTTTTAATTCTTTTATATAATGGATTATTTATCTGTCTATATTATTTTATGGTTCAACTAGAGCCCACAAGCACAAAATCACTTTTACGAGCTAAAATAAGAACGCTTAGAAATGTTTACAGTGTCATTTAATTTTTATACATGTAGGATCTAATGGTAAAATTACGAGACTTGACTTTCCACAAAGCAAGTAGTGAAGAATTGATTTCGGTGTTACCACCCAAAAAGTGTCATGATTTGCCATAACATATTAGTTACTTATTAGTCTTTATACTTTTTTATTCATAGAAAAATAATAATATCACGAATACACAGTTTCAGTATTTCTGACAGACGTTATATCACCAGGAAAACAAAGCCAACAGGAAAACAATAACTTGTCAGTAGGACAAATCAGATCAGACTTAACGTATTTTATATTATATGCAAATCACAAATAAAGGTTCCATCAGGATACAATCTGTAATTTTTGCAAAAGACGTTGTTTTGTTGGCTTCGTGTTCTAAGGATTTACAATGCCTACTAGATCGATTCACGATGGAATGCCAATCGGCATCGGCAGGGATGTTGGTTAGTACATCCAAGACTGTATCTATGTGTTCTTCTCGGATTCTGGTGCCAATGCTAACCTGGATTGGGGAATAGGTTTGTGCTGATGTGGATGATTTCGAGTATCTTGAAGGTGTTGTTCTCGAAGAACGGCAAAAACATCATGGATATTGAGAAGCGTTTTTGTGAAGCTAATGCAGCCATGCGTTCTTTGTACGGGTCTGTCGTGGTAAAACAAGAGTTGAGTCTTCGGGCGAAGCTTTCGGTTTACCACACAATTTTCGTTCCTATCTTTACCTATGTTCATGAGTTTTGAGTTATGATCGAAAGGATAATATCTCGGATACAGACTACCGAAATGAGGTTCCTTCGCGGTGTGACCAGTGTTAGCCTTAGAGATAAGGTAAGGAATTCTGTCATCCGGGATGGACTCCGAGTAAAGTCGCTGTTTCTCCACATCGAAGAAAGTCAGCTGAGGTGGCTAGGACATGTCCTGGCCGGACTCTCTGGACAGAGACCTCTAGGTATACCTCGATACCGGTAGAGAGATCGAAACTGGCCGAAGACCGCCTTGGAGTATCTGAAAGAGAACTCTGGTTTGTTGCTTAGGATCGCGATGTCTGGAGTAGTTTGGTTCGTGCACTGCCTCCACGACCAAACACCCGGACGAGTAGTTGACATGAAAAAAATTTTATATTATTTGTTTTTTCTTGTCAAGAAATTGTTGTTGTATAAATTTAAAATTTAAAGTCAATAACATACGATGTATCAGAATAAGGGATAGAGATCGTCAGAAGGAACTGCTATGCTATCAGGTTTCGGCCCCTAATTCATCTACCCAACATAACAGCGGGGTCAAATACGTGGTGAGGACGTATTTCCTCTGATTTAATTTGATTATATAATATCTTAATCTAATACAAAGTATATTATTTATTATCCATCTATAAAAATTTGCCACATAAGAGTTTAAATTTATTCTTTATATTATTGTGTTGATTTATATATTTTACTATTTTCTGCTTGATGTTATTTTTATAGTAACCTAGTTTAAAATATGTATCTATTAAATTATTTAAATGATTTTGAAGAAAACCAATATCGTTACAAATTATTGCAATTCTTAAAATTTTATTATTTAATGTATTATATTTTATATTATATGGTATGCATGAATGCTCATGCAAAAATATGTTTCTTGTAAATTTAAATATGTCATCTTTACGATATAAATTAATAGTAGTTTTAGTTAATGTTAATTTAATGTTCATATCTAGATATACACCTTCTTTATCATTAATATTGGTTTTGTTAAGAATAAGGCTTTCTGGATAAATGTGCTCACTAATTGAATAAAAATTATTAGAATTAAATACACATATATCATCAATGTATCGAAACATATATTTCATATCTTTATATAGTTTAGATTTAGTTTTTACACAGTTATGAACAAATTCATATTCTATAAAGCTTAAAAACAAGTCAGCTATAATTGGGCTACTATTACCACCCATTGGAACACCTTTTACTTGTCTAAATATAGATGTCCCTACTTTTAAATAATTTTGATTTATCAAAATATTTAAGGATTCTATTAATTCAATTTTATCCATATATTTATATTTATTTGATGGTTTAATTTTTGTTAGATAGGCGTTATAATTATTATAACATATATATGTATATCTTTTTCCTAATATAAGGTTAATTAATTTTACTAACGCTTCTTTAATATCTACTAAATCTAGATTTGTATAAAGAGTACTAAAATCGTATGTATTTATATTTTGAAAATTTATTCCTTTTGTGTGTTCTAAAAATTCTTTTGTAGAATTAATACTGAAATAGTGTTTTATACCAGTATTAATTTCAATTACCTTGCAATATTTTTTAAAGTGTGCCTTAATTACTTTTAGTATTTTATTTATATAGACAGAAAGTGGTTTTAATGTACATTTAAACGCACTACATATGAACCTAGGTTTTATTGGATTTTTATGTAATTTTGGATTCCAATATAATATAGGTATAGTTTAATTATCTGATTCAACCTTTATACCCTTCTTAGCCATTATAGAACAATGACTTTTAATAATTGTTTCTAAACTTAAATCACTACATTCATATGTTGGATTTACATTTAAATCATTAGAATTAACCTCTTTCATTATTAATATCATAATAAAGCTTTTTGCATATGAAGACAAAGTTATTACTAGCTTTATCAATAGTTGTTATTATATAGTTATCCTTTAATTTAGTAGGTTCTTTATACATATCTTTATTAATTTTATCTTTCTATAAAAAAAGACTACTTTTTTATTACTTAAATATACTTTTTTCTATTCGGAAAAAGTATATCTTTTTCCGAATATAAGATTAATTAATTTTACTAGATTTGTTTACTAGATATTTTCTTATCTATTAAATTTATTTTGTTTTTTTATTTTGTTAATGTGCATATTGAATATTGAACATTTTAATAATATTTTGTTAATTTGTACTAGAAAAAGAAAGTATTCATCAAACTTGATCGAAAATTAGAAGAAATTAATAATGTCGTATTAAAAATACAGTCTCAGTATAATACCTGGAAAACAAAGCGCACAGGTCTATAAAAACTTGCCAGTATAACAAATCAGATCAGATAACTGGGTTTTTGTATATTATACTATATACCATTAAAAATCAAGACAAATAATTAATACATATATAAATTTATATATATATATATATATATATATATATATATATATATATATATATATATATATATATATATATATATATATATATAGTTTTTTAAAATTGAAATTAATAAACAAACTTTATTTTTATGAATTGACTAATAAATAACATACGTTGTATCAGAAAAGGATTAGAGGTCATCAGAAGGAACTGCTATGTTACCAGGCTTCAGTCCGTATTCCTCGACCCAACATAGCAGCAGGGCCAAATACGCTCTAATGACGTATGCTATCGATATATATCTATACGTATATCTTTCCTAAACTCATTGTTTAATTATTAAAAGATAATTATATCAATTATTTATTCACTTTAATACAATCTTGCGAAATTAATTGTTTGATGGCTAAGAAAATTTTAGTTTAAGCTAGCATTAAAATGACCGTTTCAAAACAGATAAAGCACGTTTGTGTCTATCATGATGTCCAATAATGTAACGATTTCTGTAGACGTTCTTTAAAAATTGATAATAATGCATGAAAATATCACAATAGCAAGTATCCTGCTATTATTTATTTATCATTATAAAACTTGTATTACCAAATTAATATTAATCGAATATTATTGATTACAGTAAAATATTTTATCTAATTAATTTATAACTTTGAAATTAAAAAATACATTGTTAATGTTCTGATATTTCTTAACTAGCATTCAATCCTCCATAATTCGGTAATCAAACAATCTCAACTATCCGTTTATAATCAGTAACTGTGTAAGTGATATCAATTATATCACGTCCAGCTTATGACCTCCAAGAGGTCATATTCTTTCAATTACGATGAAAAATCTACTTCACCGCTTAATACAAAGCGAAAATGCGACCAAGACTTGAGAGGTAAATTCAACAACATATGAAATTGTGTTTTTATTTATTTTTTGCATTGAAAACAGGATTTATAAAAGTTTAAATACTTTTAATATTTTCATTTTTCTAAATTGATATTTGCGATACCAATTTATAACGTTTCAGATAGTTCTGCATTGTAAATTTGCAAACATTGCATTTTGGAACTTATTTTATCATTTATTATAGTGCATTATAATATAATATTATGATATCATATTATATAATATTATTTCATATAATATTATAATATTATATAATATTATTCATTTTCAATATTATTTTATGTAATAAACTATACATGAATAAAATTCTGAAATTTTAATATTTAAAATACAGTGCAGGGAGGAGTTTTCAATCTGATAATTGAAATGACTTCTCTCATATAATTGTGCTAAACTAACACCTTTAACTCAAACAATTTTGACACAATTTAGAAATTAGTTATTGTTCAAAATTTAATGAATATGCTGGATAATATAGCATAAATGGGAGGAAACATCGAATCATGTGAAGTTACCCTGCAGCTAACTAATGTATCGTCATTATATATTATAAATGCATTATTTTGCTAGTGTTATATGAGCTGAACGTAATTTTGATACCTGATGAATTAGTTAACAAATTTGCTTGCCTAGGGCAAGTGAAGACGTGTAACTTAAATAGAGTAACTTAAAGGATGTTACTTTTGATAAATATTCATAAAGTTGCCTTTATTTTATTGAACTTAAATTCTATAATCAAAATTGATGATTTCTTCATTAAAATTGTGTCAAATTAGGTAATTTGACGATAGCACAATTTAATTTTTAGAATACAAGTTCTCATTAATGATTTTATGAGATGTATTGAACCACCTTAGCATAACGTTCATTAATAATATTTCACGTTTTAATTATAAAATCTTTATAAATAGAAAGTGTAAGTGTAAAGCAAATAGTAAAATATATAAATCAACACAATAACATAAAAGAGGATTGCTATCGTGATCAAAATTTTCTCTTTAATACAGCCGGTTTCGCATCCAAACGAATACGCATCTTCAACGGCTCAGTATCGATTGATGATAAGCTATAGTTTTGATTTCCGCGCCTTGATTTTGTAATTTACTGTTGCTTCAGTGTCAAAATATCGACGATAAAAATGTATCAACTTGACATATTAACTTGATGTATTAAACCACATATGTTTCAATAAAAATATTTGATAGTAGCAAAAAAATATTAATATATAAAACAAATGTGATTTAACTCTAACATTACGTTATCAAAGAATTTGATATTTCCTGTTAAAATAAAATATTTAAAAATTCTATTAAGATTGTTGCAAAAACACCGTTGTCTCACAAATTATAAATATTCAATCAAGGAATAATAAATGATTAAATAAAATAAAAATACGTGCTTTATAAGTGCATCCACTTATGTGGATGCACCTAATGTACAATAAAAAGGAAATCTTTTTAAGACTGTTGAATATTATGGAGTCTGTGATAAATTAAATTAAATTAAATTAATTAAAAATCATCACTTTACGAATTAAGATAGCTTGTAATGTGAGTGCGGTGTCTATTCAGTGTCTATTAACTATTATTAATTATCTATTGTTTAATTATTCCCGAGCGACATATGCTCGGTGAGATTCCTGACACAGAGGATCAGCACAGCCATTTAGGGAGGTACCGGGCATGCATCAGGGAGACGATCGCTGGCAGATACCCAGAAGAATATAATTTCTGACCATAATATAATTGAATAATTATTAATTGTTTTTTGATAATAATTTTAATTATTTAAATAATCGGATAAATAATTAAAACAATTTTACATGTTTAGATTTAAATAAAATTAATGTTTAGACAAGAAAAAATGTTATAGCTGTGATTCTGAGATCAAAAGCAGCCAGTTCAGTTATAAAGTGAATAATTGTATTGATTTGCATCCGGAATGTTTAAAATGCAAGGATTGCGACCGGTTCCTTACTGATAATGACACATGTTTTATTCGACAGAAACAAATCTACTGTAAACAAGATTATGTTCGGTAAGTATTTAATATAATAGTAATTGAGAACATTAAATATTTTTTAAGTTACCTCAACTTTAAAACTGTTAACAGTAATCAATTTAAGTTCTTGTGATATTAAAAAGTTTTATTCGCAAATTTTGTCATTTGGTCTAATTAAAGTCAGATTTCAATGTCAGAATTAAATTTTATTAATCAAACTAGATTCGTTTCAAGTGCAATTTAAATATCAAATAATAATTACATGTTTACAACATTTAGTTATATTTTTATACAATGTATTAAGTTATTAATTTTATATATGTCTTAATTTTATATATTGATATATTAAATTTCAAAATATATAATTAATATATTACTTCGTTGTATACGAAACTTAAAACGAAATTTCGTATTGGAGCTTAAAACGTTGCTTTGAGCTATTCCGACACAAATTTTGAAATTTATTGTAATTTGAAAAAATTATTAAAAATTTTGAATTTAAAATTTTGAATTATTAAAATTTTGAAAAAGCTCTACAACTTTTAAAATGAACAAAGTCTAATATAACTGAGACTATAGTCATAATTAATATACACAGCAATCATGTAAGGCATTGGACACAACAGCAAAAATTACAATGTGAAAATAACAATCTATGAAATATGCAAATTGATAATGAGAATTTTAAATTTGTTTGTCACTCAAGAGCTTATACATATATTTATATCGCTTAGTGATATAAATATAACTACATATTTTATGTAAAGTCTGCTATATTCCTTATTAAAAGAGGAGCTACTGCTTTTTAAATTGCCTTATTTCGACTTTGTTGAAAATTGTTGGTAAACAAATAAGATAATCTAACCTATATTCATTGTTGTGGCCAAATTTTAGATATTCACTTGACTACAGAATATTTCGATAACAATCCAGCCTTTGAATACGAATAAAATATCGTACTTCTTTAAAATATCATAATTTTGATATACCATTTCAAATAATACAACATTATGAAAATATTTTTCTATAGCTAGCACACCGTATTGATTCGTCAATATATAATATAATGATAATAATATTTTAATATTTTGATTTTTAAATTTGTTGTTAACTCATAAAAATTATTAGCTGATCGAAGGATAGAGTAAAGTTAAAATAAACTGCAAATTCAATAGTAAAATAAGCATTTTGATTTTTATTAACTCGGGAAATAGAGAGTGAATAGACTTTTCATTGAAATCGAATGTTCGATAGTTAACTGCTATCTTCAAGAGAAACAACTTTTGAAAAAACGGTTTTTCAATAAAATTGTTTTTATAATTTTGTCTAAATTATATAATTTAATTTTTATAATTTTATGAAAATTATATTCACTCTACGTTCCCAAGGTAACAAAATTCGACATTTTTATTTTGCTATTGAATTTGCAGTTTATCTTAAACTTTCCATTAAATTAATTGGAAACTCTACCATAATGCAAATTTCCTACTTTTTTGTTAAATACATTTGAACATACAAATAATGCTGTTTGATAACATTAAAATAGTATTAAAGATTTTTTAAATGTAAAATAAATTAGCGCATAATCTTTCAATCGATGATTGGTTTATTTCTTTAACGTGCTGCTAATCGGTCACACAAACAGATTATTTATATCATAATCTATTATATTGAATTATATTTGTTTACAAAAATGATGATATGATCATTACGATCCCAAGGATAAAATTAATGAAAAATTAATTCCAAATTGTGCGTTCTTTTTTAGCTTTCATTTTTTGTTTAAAAGTCTCAATTTCAATTAAATAAATTTTCATTCGTAATTTCTTCAAATTATATTTTTTTGCGATTTAAGAAATTTTTCAATGTCCTGCAGCCGATGCCATCGAAATTTTAATGGAAATGATTACGTCATACGTGCCAGATATCATTTGTACCATATTGGCTGCTTTAGATGCGATATATGTCGAAAGAATATCGTTGGCGGTCAAGAATTTGCCTCATTTCAAGGCAAAATTTATTGTTCAAAAGATTTTGAAACGATTATACATCGAAATGCCAGAGAGCGAAAGAAAGTTATAAATGCATCACCAAACAAAACTGATGTAAATTTAAAAACAGGTAGGCATTTTAACTGCTTTTGTAAATTGTTTAATTGCATATATAAATTTATAAAAATCACACAAAGATCACATATTATTTTTATGTAAAATTTACAAGATTGTTGGTATTTTGCATTAGAAATAAATTATCATTTTATGTTTCATTTTTTAAATGTTTTAAATTTGAATTATAAGGTATGATTCGCCTTGTTATGATGTCTTGTTAAACGCCTTGTTATGCTTTAAATGCCAGTTATTTTCTGAGATAATCGCAAAGTCTCGACTCAAGTACCATATCTTATTCTCAAGATTTGTTCGTTTTGTAATTGCATGCAAGTACTTAGACACCTTTAAATTATATGTCTAAGTGCCTGTATCATTACACAGATACGCTTTGTACATAATTTGCGTCTTCAGTAACATCTAAGTTATATAGTTTTAACTGAAAATTAGGAAACATGCATTATCCGGAAAGTAGATTTGAATTGAATTTTAATTCAGTTTTGAACAACATCACGTGTAGTACGTAATTCATGTATTGCAACTGTAAAATTGAACGTGCAGCTTTACACTATACCGACAAGCAATGCATGCACCTAGCCTTGAGGTCTGTTTTCCAAATATTTCAATAGTGCGCTAGCTTTGATCAGTGAACTTTATGAATCGTTTATTCTTGGAATAAAAGACTCATTGATCAGTGGTCAGCTAATAAACTACATTCTAATTGACAAAAATTAGCATTGTAGTATAGTTTCTTTGTTTCGTATTTGTTTTGGCAAGTTGTCGTATCTCTTTGATAATCAATTCTATTTCACCGCAAAAACATGTGTTGGATATACGCTTAAATGATTCAATGTACTGAATGATCACGAACTAATTATTATTTACTGATGGCAACCAATCATCATAAAAAGTGATGTAAAAGAGCTCAACAAATCAGTTGAATTATCAAATTACACGTATTTGCTTAGAAATATATTGATTTAAATTGATTCGAATTGACTAAAATTTGTATGAGAGAATTGCCATATAATATTAAAAGTATCGTCGAATTATGCAGATATAACGGTATTTGACAATTATGCTACAAATAAGAGTAAATGACAGCTACTTGATAATTTGATAGGATCACTAGTTTAAATATGATAACAGTCATATGACTGTAATCATATCAAAATCCAATTAGAATTTAAAGTTTATTAAATCACTTATAATATAAACTTATGTTTCTAAAAGTACTTTTAATAAAAAAATAATAGAACTTCCTAATTAAGTAAATAATATTTTTAATATATCAGATCAGATAACTGAGTCTATGTATTTTATACGATATATACAATAAAGATAGATAATAAATAATTATAATATTTTATGCAATTTATAATTATATCAAGTAAAAAATTATAATTGAAATTTAAAATAAAAGTTAAAATAAACTTAACATTATTTTATAAAAGAAACATTTCAAAGGAGATCAATGAAGTTTATTTCTTGATCGCAATCTTCTATGGTATCCTAGATACATGCTGAGTTGGCTCGTTAACTCGCCACACTTAGTATTTGGGATAAAAAAAGACGCCGATCGACATTCGTCGGTACTCCTATTCAATAACCTGTCAAGTTCATCCAAATATTTAGTGGTGTACGGGGCGATCGCACCTCAGTTTCCACCGATTCGAAATCGTATATCCTTTCGTCGAGACATGCATATTTCCTTCGTTTTTAACTTCAGCTGAGGCTGCGGCAGCCTCAGCTGAAGTAACATATAATATTTAGCTATTTCTTTAACTTGCTAATTTAATAGAATTATTATATGATTTCAATGAAGTCAATATTTTGTATTTTATATTATGATATATTTACGGTATAATATGCACCAAAATAAGCGAAAATCTATTCTTAAACAAACGTTTAAGAATATATTCTAATTTTTATTTTATTAAATATTTTAGTATTTAAATAGCTAGTAGAAGTTGCTTATTAATTGTTAGAAATACAATAACAATCATGAACAAAAAAGGTGTCGAAACCGAGGATACAATTTATACTTTTACGAGAATAATAAAACGTTAAAAAAATATTTTTATGTATATTTTTATAATTTATTTAATAATAAATTTATTTAATAATTTTGTTATTAAATAATTTTTATAATTTTGTGTATTCAAATCTTTAATAAAATAAAATTACAGGCAACTGACCTATTTTCATAGGCAAATGATTTAAAGAGCGATTGTAATCGCCCTTTTATAATCCACAAATTTAATTATAGACTAGGGTTTATCAAATAACATTTGATATGTGAACTTTATTTTAATTTTAAGAGTAAGCAATTTTTGGATGAAATTGTATTATCTATTTGATTGATATTGATAGATGACGAACAATGCGAGTCAGACGACAGTAGTGACGACAAAGAACAAGACGAAACGTGTACCAGAAGTGGTCAACGAAAGGAAAAAGCAACTCGTGTGCGAACAGTTCTAAATGAGAAGCAGTTGTATACCCTAAGGACATGCTACGGTGCAAATCCAAGGCCTGATGCTCTTTTGAAGGAGCAGCTCGTTGAAATGACTAATCTAAGCCCAAGAGTGATTCGTGTATGGTTTCAAAATAAGCGCTGCAAAGACAAGAAGAAGGCGATTCTTATGAAACAAATGCAAGAACATCAAAAGGTATATACAAATTGAGATTTATTACATTTTGAGCAAAATTAAATATTTAACTCAAGTATAAATTAAAAAACATTAAATACATCGTAAATAAAAATAGTTGAACGCATTATTTAACGAAATAGTTTGATGATATTTGAATTTTCTTTAGAATTTAGGTTCAAATTATTACTTCATCAACGGCAAAAATCTTACTAACTAATACAAACAGTTTATAAAAAATAAAAAACTTTGTTTTTGCCGTTTCTTTTCATTATTTTTTCGGTTTTAATACGTCAATGAAATATCACAATAAAATAATATAATAATTAAAATTAAATAAAATAATCTCAATAAAAGTAAATTCACTTTAATGTCAATTAATAAAATCCAATTAATCATTAAAACAGTTTATTTTTTAAATCAAATCAGCTGCGTTACGTATTTAATTAAGATTATAAAATTGAAAAATAATGCTAAATCAAAATTCAATAATTTAATAATAAATAATAAATAATCGTAATATAAGATTTTATATAATTCATATCAAGTTAAAATTAAAAATTGAAATTTAAAGTTAATTTTTACGAATTAGTTTACCAAACATATTGAACCTTAGGTTTTATTTAAAAATTGTTTTGGGTTTCTATTGTTAAAGGTTTTATTGTTTAACTAAAAGTAAGCATGAAAAAAGTTTTAGAAATGATAAGAAAAATTACTCAAATGCCAAATTATGATAAATTCGATTCTACGCGTAACTTGTTGCTTAATGACCGAATGTGACAGCATGTTGAAAATTAGCCCGTGAAATTCTTTCAGACTAATTTTGCCGAATTGCACAAATGCGCACCGGGGGAAATACTATAATGTGCACTTGTCTTCGTCTTGATTATATAATTACTTTAAAAATTAATGATCATTTTAAATCTAAGCAAATACGTATCGATGTATTACACATTGCAGCAGTGATAAAATTATTTTAATAAAGTGTCACTTTCTGGCTGTTATTATTGAAAACACTTTGTTTTTGTAATCTAGTGTACTAGCATTTATGATAGAACACTATGCATTATTTATGCAAATGTATTAAATTGTGAATTCCCTGACATGATTCCTTGTCAATCTTGTAGTTCTTGTATTCTCTGACGAGAATTGCAATCTCATTTGTTGATTTTTGCCAAGAGCAAAAGAAGTACCACGGCGTGAAAACGTTTCCAGCTTTCGAGATACTTCTCCCTCACTCCGTGTCAAAAGTAGCGTGAAAATTTACCCTCCTTTCGTAAACAATAGAACTGTTGGAACTGTTGGAATAGGAAGAGGAATACGAATGTAACCGCAGGGCATTGTTTATTATCATAAATCAAGTTTTTATCCAGCGAGTTATATGGTAATCTAATCACTAGTTATTATCAAAGCAAAATCTTCGATACAATCTGGTTTTAAAAGTCCATCTTACTGATGGGTTAGATTTTATCGATGATTTAAACTGATAAAATAAATAGCTTAAAGAATAAATTTATTTATAAAAATTAAATATTATTAAAATGAAAAATACTTGTATTTTTAGAGAGAGACCTCTAATCAATTAGAAACCACTGCAAATTGATTAATAGTAGTTCATATCACATGACAACGTGTTGATAATGTTTTAAAAAGAATTTAGTCTAACTGAAATTTAAGTATCACAAAATTATTTTTGACAGTTTTGTAAAAATACTTTGAATAAATAAAAAATTAAATTAAATTTACATATTAAAACTAATCATATTTAAATAAAACTTATGTTTAAAATAAAATGTGTGTATATCAAAGACTGTATGTACAACCAAATTGTATTTTTATCACATTCGCAAACTTTTATTTAAAAATTGAAAGGAACAAATTATTTACAATGTATTTTTAGCTTCGAGCAATTGGTCATTCAGCGATGCCCCTCATTGCATCTGACCCAATATCCAATGAAATATGTGTGAATGAATTTGTTCCTCAGATGGATATTACAACAATCCACAATCCATGGATTTCAAATGATTACATTAATGTACCAATGCAAAGCACAAGCACAACCGGTAATGAACAACACACTATTCAGCAGACATTTACTTTAAATCAAAACCAGCAATTGAATAATATGCAGTTGAATCAACAACAAAATGGGCTTCAGCAACAAAGTATTCGTCATAGACAACCCCTACAGCAGCCTCATCACTCGCAATATCAGAACAGCGAGCAGCGTGGACCACACGAAAATAATAACGACGAAGATGACTTTTTTGATCTCATGAGTTCTACAGATTGCAGAAAAAACGGTGATTATTTTGATCTTTTTGACGACCTGCCTGATACATAAATACATATATTGCTAATTTTTACAACTGGATATGTCTTCTACTCAAAAACGCTGTTATTGAATGTATCTATATTCACTCGGCTTATATGGTCAGCATATCAAGTCGTATCAACATATTTGTTTGCTATACTTATATGGTCAGCATGTGAAATTGAATCAACATATCGTTCGCTATGCTTATATGGTCAGCATGTGCAATCGAATCAATATATTTGTTTGCTATGCTTATATGGTCAGCATGTGCAATCGAATCAATATATTTGTTTGCTATGCTTATATGGTCAGCATATGAAATCGATTCAACATATCTTCGCTATGCTTATATGGGCAGCATATGAAACATTATATCTGTAAAGCAAGTTAATTATTGCACACGAATGTTCCTATCGATTTGATATGGAAGTTAGTAATTGTAAAGACTTTCGATTTTCTTAAAATTGATTGAATATTTGCTTATATGGACAGCTATATAATTGAATGTTTGTAATATTCTAAAATTGTACATGTTAAAAGATCTAATGCTTATATGGTCAGCATTATCTCGATGAAATTGCGGTGTATAGCTAAGACGCAATTACTTCAACCTTGATAAAGAAGAAGCATTGTCTGAATTTGGAAATCAACGAGTTCTTGTGAAAATCGCGAATTTTCAATCATTCAAACTATTGCCAAACACATTTTTTAGCGCTTATTGTAAATATATTGTAAAAACCGTGTCTCTCTTGTCTTTATTGTTTGTATTCTAATAAATTGTGTAACGATTCTTTTCTGCTCCTATTATAAAATAGCACTTTAAATATTGAATATTTAATATTATATTTAAATAGCATTCGGGCTTTGTAGGATATTTTAATATTAATATTAATATTAACTCTTATATTATAATATAACGTGACAAAATAATTCATTTAATAGCAAAACGATGATTGTCGTGTAACCTTACAATAGATGATTGTCGTTTAACCTGACATACATGTATTTAAGTTAATACAACTTGAAAGGTATATTCGTATATGATTGATTCTTGTACACTTTAAATGTGTAATTACTCGGTCTTGCACCCCTTTGATTTTAAGTGAAACAAGGCTAGACAAGATAATCGTGATTAAAAATCACCTTTATAGAATAATATAATACCAGTCTTTCAGTATGTAAATAATTGTCGTAAATGTATGTGTGCTAATCTAATACTCCTATCGCCTGAATATTTGTACGTCTTTATAAATAATAAATCAAATTTGGTATATCAAATAACGTATATAGAGAGAGACAATAATTGTCAGATATCTATTGTATTAAAGATATTTTGTCAAAATGTAATGTAAGTTAAATATGTAGGCTAATTTTACATATAAATTATTTCTTTAAATAATTGAAATTTATGTAGAGTTTGCTTGAGCAGAAAAACACAAATTATAAATATTTTGGAATATATTTATAAAATATTTGTTAAATTTTAATGTTTAAATGATTTACAGTAAATAATTTTAATGTTTATATAAATATTCTAAAATATTGTTCATGTTGGTTTGTAAAATACGAAATTATTTATATACTTTGAAAAATATTACTCATAACATTTTATAAAATTTCATTGTGACGGTATGATAACAACTAAATTCAATGAAACATATTAATTTCATATATATTCATTATATAATATCAATTTAAATGGATATTTAAATTAATATTATAATATAATAATAATATTATAATATTAATAAATAATTAATATTAAATGAATATTTTATATTCATTTTCAAATACACAGTCATGCATAATTTGAAATTTTAATTTTGAATTATTGCAAAATCGAATAACAGCGGTCGTGGAGATGTCTTTAGAAAATTAGTTTAT
The DNA here is from genome assembly GCA_012934845.2 of Pomphorhynchus laevis. NCBI lineage: Eukaryota > Metazoa > Acanthocephala > Palaeacanthocephala > Echinorhynchida > Pomphorhynchidae > Pomphorhynchus > Pomphorhynchus laevis. Next base: position 37,094 of record WNNJ02002023.1, read on the forward strand.
AAATGTAGTTTAAAGATATTAAAAAAAATTTAAATTTTAACTTTTTAAAGTGCGAATATACCCACATTGTATTTATGTGGGAATTAAAAAATAATACGGTTTAATAATACATCAAGAACCAAGGGTTCCGACTTAATTACAATATAAAAAATTATCAGATATTCGGATGGTTTATGTTATCATAAGTACAACAAAAAATTGTGCTGTTGTCGTAATTGTGCTGTTTACATTCTCGTAATATAAAGAGCTAAAAAATGCCAATTTAAATAATTGTGGCTGTAATTTTAAATTTAATCCGATAAATTATTGCAATCATAAAAAATTAATTTGGTATTTTTGTATTAATTGTATTCTTTCGCAAATATTTTCATAGTCTTACAATGAAGATTAAAACTATGTTTGGTTTAAGAATATTTGGTTTAATATGTAAAGATGACATATTTAAATTTACAAGAAACATATTTTTGCATGAGCATTCATGCATACCATATAATATAAAATATAATACATTAAATAATGAAATTTTAAGAATTGCAACAATATGTAATGATATTGGCTTTCTTCAAAATCATTTAAATAATTTAATAGATACATATTTTAAACTAGGTTACTATAAAAATAACATCAAGCAGAAAATAGTAAAATATATAAATCAACACAATAATATAAAGAATAAATTTAAAATCTTAAGTGGCAAATTTTTATGGATGGATAATAAATAATATACTTTGTATTAGAATAAGATACTAGATAGTTATTTCAGAGGAAATACATCATTAGCATGTATTTGGCCCCGCTGCTATGTTGGGTAGAGGAGTTAGGGGCCGAAACCTGATAGCATAGCAGTTCCTCCTGATGACCTCTAATTCTTATTCTGATACAACATCTGTTATTTATTAGTCAATTCATAAAAATGACGTTTATTTTAAATTTCAATTTTTTATTTTAACTTGATTTAAATTATAGAAAATCTAAAAACAATTATTAATTTTATTATTTAATTATTAAATTTTGATTTAGCATTATTATGTTTTGTTTATTTTATAATTATATTCAATACGTAGACTCAGTTAGCTGATTTAATAATTGAACAATTTTAAAATTATTGAGCAATAGAGTGTATTGTTGAGTTAATATCAAATTAAATTTAGAGCTCTCGTATTGATTAAACTATCTTAGTTATTCGAAAACGTGAAAGTGTAATATGATTTACATGTGGTTTTGCGATAAAACAACTCTAATCACGATAATATCTGTTGTTTGCACAACAGCATTAGGCCAGAGAATTTTTTACTTAAAGGTAGCTCATGTCATTATAATGCATTTAAAATGCGTTTAATGTTTATATATATCGTCAATCAGTTGTAAATGTACATTTGCTGAAAGTAAATCTGGGCTATCTGTCAAAAAAATATGCCATTCATAAGGTAATTATCAGATAATTATATTCGTCAGTATGTCACAATTGTGGGGCGTGTTATTTTCTATTTTGACAGCTTTAGCTAAAATAATTCATTTTGACAGAAAGTATTCAGTACTAACTCGCAATATTATGTTGTGAACAGGAATACCAAAATGTGATGTTATCGTAGAAATACGATCTAACATTGCAATTAGATCAATAAGCACCAAAAGCAAAAGACGTTTATAAACCAAATGTATTTTATCGTACAACCACCGTGCAGCTTGTACTTAAATTTTTTATGTAAACGTTCTATTTTACAATATTTAATTTTCGCAATTCGACTTTGAAGAACACATATTGCAATTAGGAATTTGCATAAATCTCTATTTTAGTAAATTATTAAAACAAGGTTTTAATAGATTTCAAAGTAGTAAATTAAAACTTGTGAGAGAATCATTCTCACAAAGGTTTTTGTGAATTGCTGCATTATCGTACAGTATATTGCACTTACATGTTGAATACCAAAGATATTGTATTTTATCAATTGCACTAAAGAAATCATTTATTTCATTTATTTAACGTGACGGTTATAAAGCTGTAATAACTTACTTCACACGTGATATTAAACGTGTTGTCTAATAGTCTTACCTCATCATTAATTTATTTTGGTATCTGCATTTAATAAAATTGATTTAAAATTATAAATTTACAATCTAAATTTAAAATATAAATTAAAAACTGCCAATTTTTTATTAATTTTTAGTAAACTATTAAATAATATATTAATAATAAATTTCATAATAAATATTTACATAGTAGTTAAACAATAAATACATAATTTATTAAATAATTAAATTAAATAATTTACTTTATCTAATTTATAAAAATTAAGTGTTTATTAGATAAATAATGTTGATTTAAATTATAGTCAATACATGTTAATGTGTTTAGCAAACAAAATACTTTGTAATATGCTTTTAATCTAGAAATATTTTTTGGGTAAATCAGTTAAAGTACTAGCAAATAAATTTAAATTATTTGTAAATAAAATTAAAAATAAAAAAATGTTGATTTAAACTTTAGTAAAATACATGTTATAGTGTATTCGCATAATAGATCAGTAAAATATTAAAGTTTCTGTGTATTAACCGTAAGTATTAAACAATAACATTTTATTGTTCATAATATTAAATTATATATAATATTCAAAACAATATTTTACTACAAAAATAGCCAATTCGACTATATATTATTTTTAGATAGTAAATTAATATCAAAATTAATATTGTTCTTGTATTTCAGTTGCCAATCGTTATATATTTAGTGAAGCAAAACTATTTGCTATAAAATTAAATAAATTGAAGTTTTTTAAAAATATATCATATATTTAGCCATTATCGATTATCACATAAGACAAATTCTTTTAAATAAGCTTTTTAGAACTTTTCTGTCAAACAGAGTAACTCTTTGCATGTTAACTTGAAAAGGGTTACTGTGGATGACCGAAAATTAAAAAAAAAAGAATTTGTCTCGAATCGATATTGACTATGCCTAAAAATATGAATAAAATTTATGTCAAATATAGACAATTTAATATTTAAATCCACATTTTGCTAAATTCACAGCTTTATAAAACAGGGATAGATCAGTTTGCAATATATCGAGTTGTTTATCAAGCTATCCATTGCTCTACTAAATGTTAATTGTAAACTGATTTTATCAGTTAAGATTTTACAATGATATTTGCAAATTAAGTATTTTATTCGATTTCTAAATTAACTTTCTCGCTGTTTTTTGTTGTTATATTTATTTCTACATGAATTTAAAATATCTTGATATCATCATTTTCCTTAACAACTTAATTAACAGTAAAATTCGGTTTCAACGATATTTATTTTTGCTAATGAGATTAATAATCTTTTAACGAGATTAGCTTTTTCTTTAACAAGATTAAAATTCCAACAATAGCTATGTGTGCAGCAGAAGAAAGTTTGGCAAGCCCACTTGCTATAAAATCACACATCTGCACTCCGCCTTGTCGATATAAATTGAACGAATATTATCATTTAAACAAAAGAAAATACTTGCAGAAAATGATCAAAGCTACCGATTTCAAAAAGAAAATTTCAAGATATTGACATCAAGACAAATGCTGGGCCGCCTCCGGTTTCGGCATCACATTGATCTTAACTCAAGTGTTAAAGTGACATTAATTTTGCAAATACGGCTGGATTGAATTTTTATTATTATTTTTTGCTGAAACTTGTGAACACGCATAAGCAGACAATGAGCAACTGGTTTGTCTTGTAATTTTCACAAGTAACCATACTCAATTTTCAAAGCACTCTTTCGGGTTCATAGATTGTAGTCCACAAAAAATAGTGCGCGAACAGTTCAAAACTTAAATGCTTTGTTTAATCGAATATGTTTACTTAATTAATGTTGTCAATTAAAAGGATTTAACGTGTTTAATATTTTTCTAACATTTGTTCAGCATTGATAAATAAATTGCAAGATTTTTCTTTTTATAAACATATGAATACACATTGTAATAAATACAAAAATATAAGAAATTCAAATATTTAATAATTCACTCAATTTTGGAAATGTTGAAATTGAATGAGATTATATTCAATGCTTTTGATAAGAATACAATAATTTAATAAATATTTAATATTCGACGTTTTTATTATTTTGATTTGTAATGAAATGTAATAAAATTCTGATTATCAACTATTCTATCTATAGATATACATATGACCAAAGTGATGTCAGCATGTCATCCATATCACTTATGTAATGCAGATGATATTATGTAATTATATAAAGTAAATTTCTATAAAAATAGTGTTTTAACATTTAAATATTTTATAAATAAATATTAATTAAGTATATTATATTAAATTTCATTAAGGATTCAGAATTTTCAATCCTAGAAAATGCTTTTGATAAGAAGACACAAATTTCAATATATATTTAATGTTCCCCTTTTTTATTATTTTGATTTGTAATGAAATGTAAGTTGTAGGTTACAATAATCTATTAAAATGTAGGTTTTCAATCAGATAATTATAAATATCATAAATATTTTAAGTTTAATTAATTGTTCATCAATTAAATATTTACGATTTAAATATTGTCACGATTTTATTTTTTTAGATTCACTAAAATAATAAAGTTACTATTTATACGATTTACTAAAATCCGTTGTTAAATTTATATCCTAATTTCAAAAAGAAACATTGAAGTTTTATTAACGTTTTTGCTTCCATTCACGACTTTTAAGTTAATTTTCAATTTAAAAGATTTTTAATGTATTTTTTAGAGTACGTGGTTTTTTTAAGTTTAATAAATACTAATTACTAATCAATTTAGTATTTTCGATTTAACATTGTCACGATTTTACAATTTAGATTTACTAAAATTCGCTATTATCATATTCATTTTATGGTCCACCATGAAACAAATATTACTTCTTGATGATTTTATAGTATAATTACATATATATATTTATTTTAACGCGTCAAATGACTTTTACTTAATAAATGAGTAGGAACATTGTTTATACTGAAATTCAATCGCCAAGTGCTGCACAGTATCATAATACTGTGCAAATCATCAAATACTTTTTCGTTGAATAAATTGTGTCGCAAATCATCAGTCATCGATAAAGATCAATATTGTTTTCAACTAGTAGATATGTGAGTTGTAAATTGCATGTCGGCACTTAATTGACAGTAGTTTAGCGAAAACAGTACAAATATTATGTATAAAATACTGTGTTGTTATAAGTCCACGAAATATATTCATTAATGTAAAGCAGCCGCGAATAGTTGTAATTTCAATAAGAGAGTAGATAAATCCTGCTGATGGTCTTGTTCAGACTTCCCACAGTTTGTTGTTGTATGAGACGTAGAAACCTTTTAATTTTCAACATGAGTATAAGCTTAGATTCTTATCTAACCTTCCACTCGGCTATTTAGCATGCATTGAATGCTTGTAGTCGTGCATTTAATGTTAATAAATTGACGAAGTAAGCCATTATAAATGAATTGGATGATAAATTTGTAAAACAATTTAAACACGATTTGGTTAAATCTGAAATAAATAATTAAAAAAAGACATCCATATCCTACAATTAAAATTTGTGTGTTCATTATATCAACTAATTAAGTGGTGCTTGCTTTTATCCTTTTATCTTATGTGGATGCTGTTAAAACGCAAATGCGATGAACACACTTTCCGTATAATAATGAAACATGATAATAAATTAAAGAAATTATATGCTGGTCAGATATGCCTAAGACAAAGTATTGATAATGTACTCAACCTGTCAAATATCGTGATATCTCCTGAGATTACCGGTATTTTACAACTTGGATTGAATTCACAATTAAAAACTAAATTTATTTTGCAGAAACAAAAGCTTGCGGTTGAGAAGTTATATCAATCCTTTAAAGAAGAAAAAGAAGTGCCAATGTTAAATGATGAGTCCTTACGATGTGAACTCAAAAACTTTGGACTAAAGAGATAACGAACTACAACAAAGATGTTATTACAAAGGAGCAATATAAACAACTCCAAATGCTAGAAAACAACGAAAATGTAGTTATTCGAAAGGTCCGCATAAACAACACGATCGTCATTATGAATAATGAATATTACATAAACCAGCTTGAAAAAATATTATCGGATCAGTCAAAGTTTGTAAACATTACAGAAAACGTTGACAATATTGTCAATAGTATGACTAAAAAAGTGAACAAGATATTATCCGATATTAACGAAAATCCTCCTAAGGATAAACGAATTTTTAAAAGAGTTATTGGATACAGATCAACTGGATACTTATATGGTAACCCCAAAATACACAGAAACAACACAGCACCGCTAATGCATCTAATAATTTCAACACTCCAAACAACATTGTATGATATTTCTAAAATCCTTAACGATATAATAGCGTCACATGCTGCACAATAATATACCTGCAAATCAAGTGGTGAGTTAGTTGACAGATTACTTTTAAGCAACCCAAACGGTATAATGGCTTCAATGGACGTTAGCGATTTATTCACAAGCATACAAATTCGTGATTGCATTAAACTGGCGTTAGAATACGTATACAGTAAAAGAGCACATTAAACTAATGCCTTGTCAAAAGAACACTTTAAACACTTACTTAAGTTCTGCTCAAATGAATATATCTTTACATGTTCTAATGGAGATACATACAAACAAATTGATGGAGTTGCCATGGGTTTGTATAGGGACAAACAATAGCCAACCTTTATGTGGGTCACTTGGAAAGAAACATATTTTCGTTAAATAATTGAGCGAAAGTTTAAGTTCTTCACTTTACGGTTGAGCTTGAAAACCAAAATGTATTACCGTTCCTCGACGTACTTGTCAACAATATTGGCAATAACGTTGAGTGCTCGGTATACAGAAAAAAGCACTTATGATGGTCAGTGTCTGAATTTTTCTAGTATATGGCCGCTCAAATACAAAGAGAGTGTTATCAAATTGCTACTGCACCGCGCCTATCGTATTTGCACTAACTGGAATGAATTGCATAAGAACGAATTAGACAAATTCTTGTTAATAATAACTATCCATTTAGATTTGTTGATAGAATGATTAGGAATTTTCTAAAAACTACGAACCATAGTGTGCGACATCATCATACTAATATTAATCCCATGAAAATTAGCTACACAATATTGAACAATTGTATGATTAAAAGACACTTGCACAACAGTGTACTAGCAACGGTTGTATTCACGACTGATTAAGGTGCGATTAAGAAGCATATGGAAGATAAACATAACATTAAGGTATCTAAAAGGAAATAATTGATGATAAAAAGGCTTTAATGAAAGAACGTAAAGTTGTGAATTTACGAAGTCTAGAAGCGATATTCATCAAAGAGATGAATCCTACTATCAATCGCAAAGATGAAGGATTCGAAAATTAAAATCTTTTAAATGCTACTAAATTAGATAACTTACAATTTAATGTAATTTGTATTTTTTATTTTACAGATGTCTGATGATGATCTATGTTAAGATCGAAATATCACAAGAAATTTTTGCAAGAATAGGGCTACCTGAATAATATTTTCCAAGAAGGCTACCTGAATAAATTTGTTCGCTTATTGAATAAATATATTAGAGCTAAATACACATATATCATTAATATATCGAAATATATATTTCATATCTTCTTATAATTTAAATTAACTTTTTAAACAGTTAAGGCCAAAACAGTTAGGCAACCCAACTCATTTATTTGAGATATACTATTACCCCCATATAATAGTTATAGTTTATATACGTATATCTTTTTCCGAATTAATTAATTTTTGTTAACCCTTCTGTTAAATCTAGCAATTAAAATCATAGGTATTTATACTCTAAAATTTTATTTTTTGTGTTTTTTTCCTGCCAAGAAATTTTTGTTGTTTTAATCTAGAAAAATACCTTCTTTATCATCAATATTGGATTTATTAAAAATAAGGCTACCTGGATAAAATGGTTCTCTGTTGAATAAAAATTGTTAGAATTAAATACACATATATCATCAATGATTAAAACATATATTTCATATATTTATATAATTTAGATTTAGTTTTTAAACAGTTATGAACAAATTCATATTCAATAAAGTTTAAAAATAAGTCAACTTTAATTTAATATAATTATAATATTAAATATTATATTAAATATTATATTTAATATAATGTAGATATAATTTTTATTATTTAATGTATTATATTTAATATTATACGATATGCATGAATGCTCATGAAAGAAAATATGTTATATTATATAATATAAAATAGATATTATATATTTCATCAAAATTATATCTTTATATCATTTAGATTTATTTTTTAAACAGTTATGAACAAATTCATATTCTATAAAGCTTAAAAACAAGTCAGCTATAATTGGGCTACTATTACCACCCATTGGAACACCTTTTACTTGTCTAAATATAGATGTCCCTACTTTTAAATAATTTTGATTTATCAAAATATTCAAGGATTCAATTAATTCAATTTTATCCATATATTTATATTTACTTGATGGTTTAATTTTTGTTAGATAGGCGTTATAATTATTATAACATATATATGTGTATATCTTTTTCCGAATATAAGATTAATTAATTTTACTAACGCTTCTTTAATATCTACTAAATCTAGATTTGTATAAAGCGTACTAAAATCGTATGTATTAATATTTTGAAAATTTATTCCTTTTGTGTGTTCTAAAAATTATTTTGTAGAGTTAATACTGAAATAGTGTTTTCGATTACCCTACAATATTTCTTGTTTAATTTAGTAAGTTGAAGTGTGCTTTAATTACTTTGTTTCACCATTAATGTATTAATGTATAATAGTAATTTACATTCGTGCACTACTATTATACCTGCCGTATCCATTTAGGATCCAACGAGTGCAGCGACAATTCAGCAACAACCTCTGCCTAGTGTTTAAGGATGGTCCGCACAGCAATTCGATCTGGTTAAGAGCGTAAGCCTCAGACAATTAAGCAAAGTGTCGGAAACGCCTTTATTCACAATGTCAGACAGGCAACCGAAACGACCAGTGTGTACCTCATTCTGCTGATGAGTGTTGCCGGGTACTCATCATTTCGATGCTGAAGTGGTTGTCTAGAAGTGACATGGTGATTGAAAATCGTGAATCGAAGTCCAGTATATCAAGTAACACCATTTAGTATAAATGCCGTATTTCGTAAGAAATCCTGGACCGTTGTCTACTCAGCACATTCGTGCATTACTATTATATATATAATAAAATTAATATATAAATTACATAAATAAATTTGTAAATATCCATCAAAGGCGTCTACACCGTGGACTTCGATTCACGATTTTCAGGAACGATGCCACTTCTAGACGACCACTTCAGCATCGAAATGATGAGTACCCGGCAACACTCATCAGTAGAATGAGGTACACACTGGTCGTTTCGGTTGCCTGTGTGACATTGTGAATAAAGGCGTTTCCGACACTTTGCTTAATTGACTGAGGCTTACGCTCTTTACCAGATCGAATTGCTGTGCGGACCATCCTTAAACACTAGGCAGAGGTTGTTGCTGAATTGTCGCTGCACTCGTTGGATCCTAAATGGATACGGCAGGTATATATTTCTAAAATGTTCAGATTGAAACTGGGGCGAACTACATCTATTTACCCAAGTGTGCGCCCAGTAATCTAATGAACTCAAACCGTGCGTAACTTTACGCACGGTTTGAGTGGGTAAAGATTAACTTAAATAAAGATTAACTTAAAGACAAATCAATAAAAACACATTGATTATTAAAGGTCGCATTAAAATTAATTTAAAATATAATTCATCAAAATTAATTGAGTTAACAATTAATTAATTAATTGTTAATTAATTAACATTAAGTTTATAAATTATAAATTTATAATTAATTTATTAATTTATATTTATTAAATCTATGTTATGTGAAAATAATTGCGTATTTGAATTTTATTCAAAGCTTTAAAATCCGAAAATAGAGCAATAATTGCCATTGTCAAATGTTGTGATTTCACTATATAATCGTAAATAAAATTAAAAACAACTTTTTAAGCAATAAGTCATACTTTTCAAATATTTGAATACGGATTGAACAAATAATCAGCACGATTTATGCAGATAATGTTAATATGAGCTAAGTTTGACTACGTTTAGCGCCAACAGATCGATGGATTTTGAGTATATCTAAATCTGTAATGTCATCGAGGTTATTTTTGCCTGAACCAAAACCATTGTGTTCGAACTTATGATACTGTGGAGAGTCAATGTTTGCTTTGCACATTCGACACAGTCTCTGAGGGGGTCGTGATCGATATTGTCTAACTAAATTAATTTTATCGATGGGCAATGCTTTTGCAGATAAGTCGAAATTTTCAGGGGCATAATTTAAAGTGGGAATGTTATTCCCACATTGTAAAGTGTTCAAATATGTTTCTTCAACAGAAGATTTAGGGAAATTAATTATATCTAGAAGGGGGTTTCGTACTAGAATTTCATTACGATATTCTGGATGGTGATAAATGCAAGTAGATTCTCTGAGCCCCATTTTTAAAATTTGAAAATAGTTTAAAATTTTTCAAAAAGTATAAACCTAGACTTTTTAATACAGAGCGCTGTTTCCATAGCAACTTGTTATCCTAACATAACTTGTTAGTTTCGTAAAAATTACAGAATTAAACTTTATAGCAGGATATAACATATCAAAGCAAGGCCACGGAGATTTCAAGTTTGATCAACTTTATTGACAATTGACAATTTAAATTAAAAATTTATGTTTCAACGTTAAATCAAAACAGTGATCTGATTGTGGCACGATATTATCCTCACAGGTATTGATCTTATTTTTGATACAGCAGGACGCTACTAATCAGTCTGATTAGTAGCGTCCGATTGCTACTAATCAGACTGATTAGTAGCGTCATGCTGTATCAAAAATAAGACCAATACATGTGAGGATAATATCGTGCCACAATCAGAAAATTTTCACCTCACAGATGCAATCAAGTACAATCAAAACAGTTATGTTGAATCACGAGTTTAATTATTATTTTTGATATGATTTTTTCAAAATAAAATTATAAAATATCGATTCCAGCAAATAAGGCAATGATTAGCCCATTTGCAGGAAATCTTCAATAATTTAAGATGTTCCTACAATATTTCTTACCATCTGAACGAAAAGCTCACAGGAAGGCTGAAGCAGTTCGAGCAAGAGAAAATAAAATTTCACTATTTTATGATTTAAAACTTTGCTATATGATGTATAACGCTTAGGAGAGAGTTAGTCGCAATGGTTCTCAGCACATTACTCGCTTCAGGCCTTGCGCATCCGAAAGTAGAAAAAACTACTAAACTGAATAATGCTTGTTAAATTATTGATATCCTTTCACTGTACTTTGAAACTTTACCTTTTTTATTATTTAATAAAGTTATTATATTAAAGTTATTATTATTAAAGTTATTTAATATAGTTATTATATAACTTTACCTATTATTATTTTTTTATCGGGTGCCCCTACGTCTTTCGACAACGCGATCTTGTGGCTTTGGCGTGCGCTTACAGAGAAGTCAATAGAGAGTGCATGCTCGAGGTTTGAACCTTGAGCATGAAGTTGCATATTTTTCCAATGCACACGCCTCTACCATTCGGCCACACGTCGAAGGTCTTAAAAATCTCCTCCATTATGGCATATCTGATTACTTCGAATCTTACGACTCTATTGTATTGTTAGAAACGTTTTACACCACCCATTTATCTCTGAACGGTTTTTTCACATTTGACATACCCGCTACTTTTGCGAATCGTGGCCGTCCTTCTGGCGGAATCTTACTGGCCATAAATTCCACATTTGCAAACTGGACATATCAAACTTCAGTAAACTCACTCATCGTTCACACTCCCAAGCTTTCCATCGTCGTATGCTATTTTAGCCCATCGTTTTCAGCTTCCAACATTATCGATGAACTATCTCAACTCATCAATACATGCTCTATAACCTCACAATTAATAATAGCCAGTGACTTCAACGCCATATACGCTTCTCCACCATCTAAAAAACTAAAACAACTGATCAAATACTTTGATATTGTTAACTTGGTTATATCCACTCCCTGCGAAGGTTGGTTATATGAAGCTTTCAATGGCAGAAGCTGCATTGAATTCATTTTCTCTAATACCACATTTCGCCAAATACATTTAGACCTCACTTCCGAATGGTCCCTACTTCGCAAACATAAGCCTGTTTCCTGCATGTTTCACACACACTTAATTCCAGTTCAGCCTAAGCCGAACCTATCTCGCTTCAGTTGACTTATTAAGCCTTCTTTAATAAACCACTATGATATCAAGTACGCTATAACTATCAGTTTCTCTGGTGACTTGGAAAATAGTTACACCATCATTTGCAATACACTGCTAGCTGCTTGTACTATACGATCTAACTTTCCACCCTCTTTCATATTTCACTGTAAGCCCACGCAGATCAAGGCTTTTCAAACGGCACTAATCGCTATGTCTAAGGATCCAGAGTACACAAAATCCAAAAGAAGTGAATTCTGTCAACTACGTCGCCAATATTGCAAGATGAATACCAATTACCGCAATGCTCGTCTTCGTCTAGAATCAATTCCATTCTTTTCGGCAAACCAATTCCTTCATCCTGGAGGCGAGGATTCATCAAATTACTTTATAAAGGAAAAGGTGATCCCTCCTCCGCCGACTCTTATCGTGGCATCACCCTTCTCAACCATGCATACAAAATTTTCACACACATCCTCACAAATCGATTAAGGTCATTGCGCTAATCCTTACTTCCACCAGAGCAATTTGGCTTTCGTCGCGGCTGCTCTACCATCGACGCTATCAAGGTGGTTCGCCATTAGGTAAAATCATGCTTTGCTCGAAAATCTGATATTTACGCCATATTCATAGACTTAATGAAAGCTTTCGACTCTATTAACCGTGAACTTCTGCTGAATAAACTCGCTGCTCAAGCCAACGTCTATGGCCGCTTCCTTCATATTCTCTGCTCAATTTTACGTCCGAGCACACGCTGCGTCTTCGATGACCTTCAATACTCCGAGCCTTTAATCGCAAACGCGGAGTCATTCAAGGTGACTCATTGAGCCCACTGTTATTCTCCTTCTTTTTAGCGGATATACCTTCATGTCTTCGTGTAAACTTCATAGATATCATATCAGTTCTCTATGCTGATGATCTTGTCATCATATCTCGTGATCTCATGGAATCGCAGCTTTTTCTCAACGCATTAGATGCATTATGTAGAATAAATCAATGAGAGGTGAATATTGAGAAATCGAAAATTATAAAATTCCGTAAGGGAGGCCAAATTCATCCGTCAGACAAGCTATTACTTAATAATCACCCTCTAGAATTCTGTAAGAACTACACCTACTTAGGTATTTTGCTTTCATCCAGATGGTCGTTCCAACTTCATCTTGACCACAAAGCATCTAAAGTAGCAATTGCAACATCTCATGCTTCCAACATTGGTTCACTCTCATTCGAAGGTGCTATTCGGTACTTCCGTATCATGCTTCTTCCTATAATTCAATATGGATTACCTGCATTCTGGGAAGATTTGTCTCCGTATAACTTCGCCCAAATCGACAGGTGCCAATGGAGATTTGTTAAACGCGTTATAGGTGTCTCTCCTAAATCTTCTACCGATGTAGCAGCGATTTCAAAGCTCCAACCTTGTTCTGTGTTTCATTGTAATGGGGTCCATCTTCCTAGAACAGCTGAATTCTGCCATCATTTCGAAAAACTTGAAGCAAAATTATCTTTGCTTGACCCAGAAATATACCGGACCCCTGCATTCATTCAAATCAATTGGCGAAATCCACGAACGCAAAAACGCCATCTTACTTGGAGAGTTTCTCTTCATGAGTACCATGATAAATTTTGCTCCATTCGTATCCCCCTTCCTTTACCGCACATCAACATGCATCTGTATGTATTGCCTCCAATCATGTAATTCTTTGCTTCACGTGTTTGACTGCCCCCATCTTTCAAAGATGAGCTTGACGAAGATTGACAAACTACAGAGTCGGTAGCCATCGCGAAGACATTTTGTACTTTTCATTGTTTTAATGTATATTCGTTGTTTTTATTTATTTCAGCCCAATGTCGAGAGACTAAGAGGCCAATAATTCATCTCTACATTATTATTATTATTTTTTCTTTTTTGAAACAATATAAATTATTCAAAAATAAGACAGCTTAAAGGTTACCCTCTAATGGGTCCAAAGTGGCAATTCAAATTCTGATTTTTTAGTTCAAAAGGGAGTTGATCGTACAAATCGACTTAGAGTGGTGCGTCCTTATCGTGAATTAGAGTTCCTGGTTCTTGATACCTGTTTCGCATAGCCATCGATGTGGATTTTATAATAAGGAGTGAAATCCTGGCATTAATAATCCTCTACATTATTATTATATAAAAATAATAATATTTTTTATATCAACATCGATATATTTTTTATATCAACATCCCTTCGCTAGGATGTTGATAAAGTGTGTTTTGTAATGATAATTTGTAACCGTGAAGAAATCATAAACAGTATGTATATTTGAAATGGGTTGAATTCCCGCTGAATGTTATGTTTTGTAATAAATATTGTCGGGTAAAAATTTTTTTATGAAACATATTTTTTATATAAAACATATAACTAATAATTCTGGATCTATTGCCACAGATAATCGGGCAACGTAATTTACACTCGAAATGGAATATAATTGTCCAGCTCCCAATTAAACTAGGGGGCTTGGAATAAATAAATCTTGCTCAAATACGTCACAAGAATACATATTTTCATTACGAATGTGTGAACGAGCTCGATTGCTCACAATGGAAAATTAGTCAATCCAAAATTGTCCTGCAAATGAAGGAAGAAAAACAATTGCAATACAAAGAAATGCAAACGCAGATATTTGACGAACTAACAAGAATAGAAAAGGAGAATATAAAGCATATAACTAATAATTCTGGAATCTCGTTATGGCTCAGCACTTTTCCTGATACACAAACTGGACGATACTTATCGAAGCAACAATTTCAAGACGCGATATCAGCAAGATATGGATGGGAACCACTAAACACCCCATCTAAATGTATTTGTGGACAAACTTCAACATTGCACACGCACTATCATGTCAAGTTGGTGGAATACCTTTCACACGACATAACACAATAAGAGACAAGATCGCGTTAGCACTTCGTGATGTGTGTGCCAATGTTGTTATTGAGCCGTCACTCCTACCAGTTCCAGATTTAATGCTATTTGATAATATCAGTACAACCACAGAGTTGTACTGTGGTTGTACTACCACAGTACAACCACAGAGTTGGTGTGGTTGTCCCACGCCAACATGCGGTTAAATACAATACACCCTATCATGAATGCATCACTTACCTTAGAAGCAACATCTCATTCATCCTCGTTAAATGTTTATCGCTATAGATTCGACGAGCATCCATAAGAAACCTCAACCATCAAGCGAATCCACTCAATGATTCACCAAACCTACATTAATCACAATGTTTTGAAATAACAATTCGGTTAAGGCCTATTTGAAGGAACATACACATTTGTAAAATTTATTCTAAAAAATAAAATTTTATTTGAAAAAAATGTTTAAAATAAACATTTTATTTGTAAAAAAATTTTTAATTAATAATATTATTATATAAACACAAAAAAATTACTATGCAGTCCAACGTCGAATTGGTTGCCCTCGTGTGGAACGATCACCCCGAATGCAGGCAGAAGTTATCTTAAAACAACGAGAGCATTCGTTCAATTTTTATTAATAGTAATAATTTATTTAACGTGGCAAATGCGTGCCAAATGCACGCTTACATGACCACTAACAAAAAAGAACAGCACAAGTCACAGATTAGATATTCAATTGTTGAAATGGAAATGGATTTGGCGTTTGAAGCACGGCATTGATGTTGATTGGTGGATAAGAATGGGCAGATGATTCCACGAGAGAGGAGCAGCCATAAAGAAGGAGCGGAAGCCAAAAGAGGTTGATTAGTTTGGAACATGTAAAATAAGGGAATTACGGGAACGCAGAGCACAGTACACAGTACGAGAATTGTCGATAAAAGGAAGGTTGAGAAATGAAGGGGTATGAGAAGTTATAAGGCGAAAAGCAATGATAAGAAGACGAATTTGAACACGACTATAAATGGTAGGTTAATCAAGAGAAACAATATGGTGGGATGTATGATCAAAACGACGAAGACGGATGAGAACTCAGACGGCAGCGTTGATGATGCATTGTAAAGGAAGAAGAGTGGATTTAGGTGAGTTGGAAAATAGACTAAGACAATAATCGAGTCTAGAAAAAAGGAGAGAAGATATGAGAGTCATACAAGAAGGTAAATCAATCAATCTACGAATTTGACGGAGATTGCGGAGTATCAAGGTAAATGAACGTACTTTATCTCTAATGAAATGTTTAAGTGATAGTCGGTTGTCGAAATGAAAGCCTAGGAAAACGAGATTTTTAACGATAGGAAGAATTGTAGAATTTAATGATACGGAGGGAGGTTCTAAGTCGAAGCGTCGAGAAAGGATCCACATAATTTTTGATTTATCACGATTCAGAGAAAGACGAAGGGAATAAAGATGATTGAAAATTGAGACAAGACAGCTGGAAACAGAAACATTAAGATCATGAATACGATAAGCAGGTGCGTGAACATAGATGAGAATGTCATCAGCATATTGCATAACATGGAAGTTAAATGTATGAGAAATCGAAGACAAGTCACCGAGAAGAAGAGAGAAAAGCATAGGGCCTAATACGGAGCCTTGTGGAACACCGGTCGGGATGGATGAAGGATGGGAGAGAGAATAGTTAGAATATACGCGAAATGTACGGTTTGATAGATATGAAGAAAATCATGATACAATGGGTAAAGAAAAGTCATAATCACGACGAAGGCGATGGAGAAGAATCGAGTGATCGACGATGCCAAAAGCAGACGATAGATCAAGAGAAACTATGACACTACATAATTTATGATTGTGCGATATGAGTAAGTCATTATAAACTTTAAGACATGCAATTTCAGTAGAGTGATTAGAGCGAAAAGCGGCTTGGAAGGGAGGAAATAAGTTAGTGGAAAAGAGATATGTATTAACTTGCTTAAGAACGAGACGCTCAAGGAGTTTAGAGAGGGTTGGGAGAAGTGAAATAGGACGGTACGAAGATGGTAGTAAGGTGTCGGGAGATTGTTTTTTGATGAGAGGACGAACAGTGGCGCATTTCCAGATGGAAGGAAATGTACGACCACGGATGAACGAGTTGAACAATGTGGTTAGGAAGTGTGAGATAGATGAGCAGATATTTTTAAGCAAGTGAGTGGGAATTGGGTCAGAGGGAGGGGTTTTATTAGGTAATGACAGCAGAACCGAAGAAACTTGATCAGATGAAACGTGAAGAAGGTGGAATAGCTCTGGAAGGGAATTATTTAAAGAGAAGCGAGGGTACAAGGGGGATATGGGTAGTAGGGAAAGTAAACTAGATAGCTTAGTTTGTAGATAATAAGAAAATTCATCAGGATTTATATTACAAGGAGTAGATGATCTGAAAGAATTGAGTTTAAGATTTTCCAATGAGATTTAGAGTTGGAAGATGACTCGAGTTGATTTCGCCAAAAGATAGTACGTTTAGTAGTATAAGAATAAGATGTGAATAGCGTAGAGAAAAGTAGGAATCACGGAGATTTGGAGTGAGTTAGTTGGGAGAACGTTTAAGAAAGCGATTATACACAACGAACAGAGTGACGGAGTCGATGCTTAGAAATACTACAGTCAGAATCGTAACAGGGAGCATGGCGCAAGCGCTGAGAACGTCGGAGTTGACTAGGCAGAAGGTTATTGATGATATGCATAAGTTCAGAATCAAAAACACCACATGACCCACCTTTCATTGCAAACCACCTGCCTACAACTTTCATTGCACATCAACAAATTGTATCCTCGACATTTTACTGCTTCACTCGAGGTGGTTGTTAAAACCCATCTGCACAGAGCAGTCGCGCCAGCGATTGTTCACCTCTCATGACCTAATTCGTTGGAGAATCGAGGAAGATTTGTTGCTTCGAAAGAGGTTTTAATTTGATCCGATCAGTGACCTTCTTTCAAGCGGCTGTCCAACTCTTTCCCAGAATTAGTAATGAGAGTCTAACCGAATTTAATACCTACCTCTTTTCGCAAGCTTCCGGGATTCTATCGACTACCTATAAAGGTCGGATATACAATTCCACTCTGACGAAACTCGAGGTCCTAGCGAAATTGCTAAGCCTCCCTAATCTCTCTGTTTCCGCTAGACAAGCCCTCTCGAATGGATACTGGAGCACTAGATACAGGTTCCAGCTGAATAGGGATAGGACGAGTATTGCTCGTCTTAATCCTTCTCAGTCTTCATTTTGGAAGATTTTCAAAAAAAAGTTTGTTTGTTGAAAGGATAGAGCATTGGGTTGGGTAGGGAATGCAGACCTTGACAAAGTTTTGTAGGAGTCACTAGCCTTACACAACTAGTGAGTCACTCAATTACCTCAATCAATCCGCCTTGGTGTAACTTCAGGAGTAAGGATCTATCTGTTACGGATATCCTTAACTCCTGGGGTCTACTCCCGGGCACCTCCAAATTCGTCGCTCCACTTTCTTCTCGTGTCTGTCAGCTTTTGACAGCCGATCAGAGAAGAGAGGTGACCGTCACAATGCTTTTGGCCTCCCCATCCGATGTAGCAGGCATCAATGTTAGTAAGCGTGTTTTTATTCCTAAGAAAAATCATGTTCTAAGCCCTAAAGATCTCCGGCCCATTTCGATTCAAAATGCCCGCGTGTCGATTTACGAAAAAGCGCTTTCGCGTAAAATCCGCGACCATCTGAGTAGGCGTAATTTGATCCCTCCAGGTTTTCATGGGTTCGTTAAAGGTCTCTCGGTCCATTCTGCAGTTGGTGAGGTGAAGCAGTTTTGCCGGGTGAATAGCCATCGTCTAGTTGTGGCTGTTTTCCTTGACTTTTCTGTTGCATTTGACCGCATCTCCATTCCCTTTGTGATCTCTTCTCTCAGGTCCCTCGGGTTGCCTGCGAGAATTGTGAACTGGGTGGAGATCTTGCTAAACACCAAGCGTTTTTACTATGAAGAGGACCCTGATGCGCGTTAGTTCTACCCTATTACGGGTGTGCCCCAATGATACCCTCTCTCATATCTTATAACTTGCTGCCTCCATTAACCTCTTCAATATATTAAAACGCGAACAACGTCTAGTGGTGTACGCTGATGACACCACAGCCCTGTTCACTGGACCCAGGTGTAAAGACGTAGTCTCTGACATCAGCCGTTTCTTTTCAAGATAAAAAACCAGCTTCCACAATCCAATTTTATTTTAAATTCTGCAAAATAGCAGGTGGTAGTCTTTCATGGCTCCCCTGCTACTAAGCAAAAACTTTAGAGATTAGCACTCTCTGCGCTCTCCTCCATATTTGCCTCTGAACCCATCCCCACCTTCACAAACAGAGTAAAATATCCGGGGTTCACCGTTACGGTGAACTGCTCGGTGAAAGCCTACCTGGATAGACTCATAGTATCCTGAAGAAAACTAGGTGGGCCCTGAAACGGGCTCAACATATGTCATTGAAAGGGAAAACCCAAGTGCTCCTTTGGAGCACTTGGTCTATCGCGGGATTAGTCTTCTTTTCGAGAGGACGTCCCTCAGAGCAAAGGCTAAGGTTTCTTAAGCTCTTCGTCTCTCGTTTACCCAGCATAGTCCGCGCCGAGTAGACTTTTCGGCGGGGGGTGTTGAAAGACCCCGGGTGGTACAGTCGGAGGGCGGCGTTTTGAATCGGTTGCGGGGCTCAAATCCCCCTGGATCTGAGGCCGTGATGGAAAAAGAAATAATATGATGATTGACAATTTAATAACGACTGCGACTTATTGGTTTTAATTATATCCGTTTGAACTCGTTTATCTAATGAAGACTGCCATGAGTTGGAAGAAATCAAAAGGTTACTTGTCGTTGATCTATTTTGTCTGAAACCGTGTTGTGAGTCTGAGTTTATTTTTGCTTTCCAAATCAAAAGATATGTTTTTGACTATTAGCTTTTCAAGCAACTTACAAATAATACATGCCAAGGCAACTGTGCGATAGTTTTTACACACTTGTCGATCTCCCTTTTTATACACCGGAACTACAATGGACTCCTTCTAACGTGAAGGAATTCGAAATTGGAGAATAGAAAACTGAAACACGGAAAATATATGAATATAGTTGAGAAACAGATTTTTCAAAAAAATTGTGGAAAGTCCGTCCGGACCTGCAGCGATG
This sequence comes from Pomphorhynchus laevis, assembly GCA_012934845.2. Classification (NCBI taxonomy): domain Eukaryota; kingdom Metazoa; phylum Acanthocephala; class Palaeacanthocephala; order Echinorhynchida; family Pomphorhynchidae; genus Pomphorhynchus; species Pomphorhynchus laevis. The sequence goes on from WNNJ02002023.1 coordinate 57,444, forward strand.
TTCGGTTTTAGTTTACATAGAAGCTTCAAAACATCGTCAGCACAAAACGACAGATTAAATCAATCGAATGCTTCTAAACCCTTTTCTGATTCAGAGCTACACGATATCGGTGAAGAGCAAAACATCGATGAGAACTCATGGGCAAATAAGTTTGCCATGACACTATTATACGTGACCTCGCTTTGAGAATCATCCTTCAACGATATTAGTAGAATATTCGAGTCCATGATTTTGCGAATGTAATAGAATTAAACCTTACCATCCATAAAACTCAACTTCTCCTTAAACTGACGACGCTTCTTCCTCTTGAGAGTGATAAATCTATTGCTTATTTGTTTGAAAGACTCATAAGATAATTGCCCACAATTAAATGAAATCCACGCATGTTCATGTGCGCGTGAATGATATCGGAAAAGTCCATCGAAGCAAGGACAAACTTTTCTATGTGCTTTTAACTTGGGATAATGCGATTCAGTAAGTTATAGAGTGTGCTTTAAAAAACATTCCAAGCCTTGTCAATTTTGGATATACACGGATCTAGCAATAGAATCAGATTCAATCTGTAGATAGATGCGTCGATTGTGGGCGCATTTAAATGAAAAAGACATTACGCAATAATCGCTCATACCCAGTCCTATAAGATAATCTATGTGAGTAATATCAGAATAGCCGAAGACAGAAGCACGTCTAGCTGGGAAGACGATCATCACTAATCGTCTGCAAACACACTACATCAATATCTAAACTACAATATAGCACAACACCCCTTACCTTCGACCAGATCGATTACAATGAAACAGGTTATATCTATCTATGAATAATAAGCTATAATGAACAAGGTCAGAGAGTCAAGATTCACTAAGGGAAGTGATATTTGGATGATGAGATGTAGCTATGACCTTCAATTTATCCATCTTATTGAGAATGCTTTGAACGTTCGAATATATATAACTTTGAGCAATTTGTGGTTTTTACGATAAGACTCATTGGGTCTTATTATCCTACAACTCTCAGAAATATGTTTTTATAGCGGGGGTCATCTCAATCATGGACGACGCCGAACTACCCGAAAATTTACAATATGCAGATTAGTTTCTTCAGATTATGTACGAGCATTAAGCCCAGTCTGAGCAACACGCCAGAGACAATAATCATCGAAATACATATCTGTCAACAACCGAAATGGAGACTGCATCAGTTTAGATCTGCGCTTTAACAACTCACGAACTACTGAGGACGTCCGAAAGACAACTTTCATCAAACGAGAACGTCCTTCAAAATGGTTGCGACGGCCTATCCGAAATATCGCAATCGGGCGAACTTCTGAAATATAGGGATCTTCCTTCTGAAATATATAGATATTCTGAAATATATAGATCTTCTAATATAGAATTAACATCTCGCCAGTCCCGTTTGTGTGCAAATGTTTCGACTGAAAGTTTGCAATATTAAACCATCCTAACATCATCGACAGTTTTTTACCAGCAAGTTCTGCAGTTTCCATTTTAATTTCAAATTTATTCCCTTCGCTACAGCCTCTAGTTCGAAAACATTAATATGCAGATGATCCAATTTTTCCTAAACCAAGCTGCATCATCAATCACAAATTAATTAATCTCCAGACAAAGCCCATTTCTAAATCATTTGCATCTCACCAAACTACTCCTGCATTCGTCTTATTTACCGTCCATATTCCTTTTATGGAATCTTCAAGAGTAACTATTTTAACTATTCTATTTTAAGTTTTCTTGAGCAAGGTTACCAATATAGTCATTCCACGCACTTGTCATCGCCATCCGTTTAGTATAGCTACAAACGAATCAGCTATTCAATAATAGGATGGTGACCAATTAGTCTTCCACACACCGAGGACAGTTGGCGTCTAGTCATAGATATATTTCGATCAATTTCTACACTAATAGGCGATCATCTTCTAAATTTGAGTTGATTGTTGTCGTTTTTGATTATGGACATACCTGAGATCAATAATTAAAACATAAAATTAAACAATCAATTTATAACATAAAATTTAATATAAAGTCGAATTAAAAATTTTATACTGTCTAATGGCAACTAGTTTTTTAAAAGAATATATAATACGTTGTTCTACTGGAACAATATTTCTGTGTTTTTGAAACACACAGCAAAAATTATTTTCTTGCAGTGAAATCATATTCTGATACATCGTCTGTTATTTATTAGTCAATTCATAAAAATTGACTTTTATTTTAGAATAGAATTAGAATAGAATTTATTTAGAGTGGCCTTTATGGTAAAATAGAACCATTTACAGGCCCACTATAAAAATTTAAAGACAAGTTTACGTCCGATGAAACAATTATTACAAGTCACTGTTCTATAATGGATAAAAAGGGTATAAAGGTTGAATTAGATAATAAAACTATACCTATATTATATTGGAATCCAAAATTACATAAAAATCCAATAAAACCTAGGTTCATATGTAGTGCGTTTAAATGTACATTAAAACCACTTTCTGTTTATATGAATAAAATACTTAAAGTAATTAAAGCACACTTTAAAAAATATTGCAAGGTAATCGAAATTAATACTGGTATAAAATACTATTTCAGTATTAATTCTACAAAAGAATTTTTAGAACAGACAAAAGGAATAAATTTTCAAAATATAAATACATACGATTTTAGTACTCTTTATACAAATCTAGATTTAGTAGATATTAAAGAAGCGTTAGTAAAATTAATTAATCTTATATTCGGAAAAGATATACATATATATGTTATAATAACTACAACGCCAATCTAACAAAAATTAAACCATCAAGTAAATATAAATATATGGATAAAATTGAAATATTAGAATCCTTAAAATTATTTAAAGGTAGGACGTCTAAATTTAGACAAGTAAAAGGTGTTCCAATGGGTTGTAATAGTAGCCCAATTATAGCTGACTTGTTTTTAAGCTTTATAGAATATGAATTTGTTCATGACTGTGTAAAAACTAAATCCAAACTATATAAATATATGAAATATATGTTTCGATATATTGATGATATATGTATTTAAGTCTAACAATTTTTATTCAAAAGGCGAACAAATTTATCCAGATAGTCTCATTCTTAATAAAACCAATGTTAATAATAGAACAGGTGTATATCTAGATGTAAACATTAAATTAACATTAACTAAAATTACTATTAATTTATATGGTAAAGATGACATATTTAAATTTACAAGAAACATATTTTTGCATGAGCATTCATGCATACCATATAATATAAAATATAATACATTAAATAATGAAATTTTAAGAATTGCAACAATATGTAATGATATTGGCTTTCTTCAAAATCATTTAAATAATTTAATAGATACATATTTTAAACTAGGTTACTATAAAAATAACATCAAGCAGAAAATAGTAAAATATATAAATCAACAAAATAATATTAAAAATAAATTTAAAAATCTTAAGCAAAACATTTTTATGGATAATAAATAATATACTTTGTATTAGAATAAGATGCTATATAATCAAATTTAATCAGAGGGAATACGTTCTTAACACGTATTTGGCCCCGCTGCTATGTTGGGTAGAGGAGTTAGGGGCCGAAACCTGATAGCATAGCAGTTCCTCCTGATGACCTCTAATCCTTATTCTGATACAACGTCTGTTATTTATTAGTCAATTCATAAAAATGACTTTTATTTTAAATTTCATTTTTTTATTTTAATTTTATTTAAATTATAGCAATTATTTATTTTATTATTTAATTATTAAATTTTGATTTAGCATTATAATATTTTGTTTATTTTATAATTTTATTAAATACGTAGATTCAGTTAGCTGATTTGATTGATTTTAACGAAAATATTAAAATTGCAATGATACAAATAGTAAAAGAACAAAAAATTCTGATTAAATTCTAATTATTTATTCAGATTAGGTATTTTTACAAAAAATTACGTAATCTGCATAAACGATTCTTAATTGGTCAGTTTATTTTGTTTACACAAAATAAACTGCCTCCATACATATGAGGATTGCCTTTTAATCCCCAAAGCAGTTATGCACACGACCTTTTAGAATGTATTTCGGTATTGGTATTTGGCATTTGAATTAAAATAATTTAGGTTTTTTTTGATTTGGAAACAGTATGTCTAAGGTTCATTTAAGTGCCCTAACTTTTAACTTTCAAACTTATATTTTTGACTTTTTCGGCTTCTTATAAAAGCGTCTTGTTATAATTTTCTTTTTTTTATAAAATCTAAAAATAATAAAATATTAAAAACATAATTTGAATATTAACATCTACAACCATTAAAGGCAATTTTGAAAATATTATTATAATAATTGAATTCTCAATTATTTTAAATTATTCTTTTTGTTATTGCATATCTGAAATATTTTTTATATAAAAGTAAATTAATGTATTATTTTTGGTATTAAATTATTAATAAATTTACTGATGCCATAGTTTATTTTTTCTTAATAATTTTCATGGAGGTGCAACCTAAATAGACGATATTGTTCCCATTTAAAATACTCTAAAGTTGCATTTCCTGAAAATTAGTTTCACATATTTTCTTTGTTTGTGTCTTTGTGTAATTATTACAATAAACCAGTAAAATGCTACAAAGAGCGAAATGCCGTCAGGTGTATTGACATAACAAATAGCTAGACAAAAATGTTTTATATTAAAACTTATGGCCTTTCCTCAAATTTGCAAATTTTATTTCTGTTGATGGTGAATTCAAGTAATCGTTAAGAACGACGTTTTTCCATTTTCCGTATGAATCATTTCATTAATTTTTGAACTAAAAAGTAACATCACAGCAAGCTGTCGTTTTCCTCTGTTACTGCTGAGTTAATATGCAAATTGAATTGAATTAAATTGAATTTCACTGATTCTCGAAGGTTCCAAATGGGCAATTGGATAAGTAGCAATAGCGATAGTTCATCGACTGAATTTCTTGTAGATTATACTAGACTATATGAAGACGATATCGTCTTATTGTTAAATAATAGTCATTATAGCGAGTCGTTAATAAAACAATGGCACCGAGAATTTATAGCTGCCTTTCCTGACGGAAAGCTCAGTAAAGAAGAATTAAAACGTACTATGCGTTCGTATTACAAAGGTCGGTTTTATATCCAATTTGAAAATGCCATCGATTCAATATTTAATTATTGTAATGAAGATGATGGATACATCAATTTTGTCGATTTTCTTGTGATTTTAAGTTTGCTGACAAGAAGAGCTTCTATTACAGACAAGCTAAAATTGGCATTTGCTTATTCCACATCCGACGAAAATGAGGAATTGACAAATTCTGAAATAGCTGAGCTTGTCAACGGGTTGGGCAAACTAATGAGAAAACAAGTATATTCAGAATTAATTGATAAAGAACCGTTGATTATCGAAGATTGGCTCAATACTAACTATCCCTACAACAGATTTAATAAAGCACAGTTTGTAAAAATGTGTTTGACAAATAAGAAACTCTGTGATCTATTAGGATCACAATCTTTGCTGTTAATATAAATGAACAGTAACGGCTACTTTAAACTGCGTGATGGAAAACGTGTAATATTTGGTTTTATTTGTTTTACAGCTGCCTTCTTGAATATTTAATAAAATATTTTTATCTTTGATTACCGAACTAAACATTTACAAAAAAGCACCTTTATAAAGAGATGTGGACGTTTATTTTACCAAAAAGTAAATACTACAACAGGCATGATTAATGCCTGTTGATTTCCTTTTTGAGTTTTACGCCTTTATACTTTTAATTCTATTGATTTTATTTTCTCATTTACTTTCTATTTATATTCTCATTTAGAATTTAGAATTTGTAAGTCACGGACCCTAACCTCTTGAAATTGATCACATTATCATACTTAATATAAATAATAACCTATTTATTATAACAATTTCAATAGTAAATATATATATTATATATTATATATGTTATATATTATATATGATATAAATAATATATAATATATATGTATATAATATATATGCCGTATATTTGGAGAAAGCCTCTTTATGGTATATAATAAGCTTGCTGAAATAAGATGAAATGGTGAACTATTTTACGTATTTATTAACTTATTTTAACGGATTGCTAGAATTACGGGTGTCGAAAGCGATACGTTTCAAAGTCTTCCAATCGTGATGTCATTGCCATTGGATGTAAACAAGGATCAAAGGAAAGTTAGTTATTTTGATCGAAATTGTTATGAAGAGTAGTGAAACGGGCAAGATGAGACGATTATGTCGGGGGATGTCTCGTCGTCCCAATGACTTCTCGACTTTCAACAATTCCAATTTCAGTCAAGGGCAGAAGCGGGACTGCACTTATCGACATTGGCTACATAACACCGATCGTCGATAGAGCCTTCGTAGATTCATTTTATAAACGGAATGCTAATATTCCAGACTTTGATATACGGATGATTTATTGCACAATCGACAAATATTCGTGTCCAAACATATGACAAAAATATAGTGGTTAATTTCATAGTTAGTTATCAGCTATTAAGCGGAATTTATCTCATTTTTGGAATCGATGATATAATAGTAAAATTTGTTTTCCTAACACAATTACAGAAATGGCAAATGCGAACGTAAGTGAAATTTCTAACGCAGCAAATGCAGAATAATTACTGGCCATACATATTTGATGGAAAGGGATGAGAAGTAGCATGAAAGTGGGAATATACACATGTGGAATTAATTAATAGTATTTCTCTTTACAATGGTCAGTAGAGGGCGTTGAAAGTGAATTCAACGAGATATACACCGATGGATTAGAGAAGCAATTTTAGTACGGTACCGAAAACCTGCGACTTGCGGAATTATTCCGCTAATGCCTGCTGTGATACACGAACATAATAATTAAGTCAGACCAGCGACATACTTTCCATAATTGAACGAATATATTGAATCTCATATGGGTATGGATGTGTAGCTATATAATTAAACTTCGAGAGATTGGATCAGAACGCCTATAGGGAAGAATATTATTGATTTGAAATACTTCACAATTTGAAATATCAAATTGTAAGGTATATGGGTCAATGCTATTATTTAGCTAGACGTGAATTTGGACTACGTTCAGCCCTTCGAATTCTCAATAAGATTCTACAGACAGTTTTTCAACAATGTTCGCCAATACAAAATGCAATCAAATGCTAATAGATGACATTTCAATAGACACGACTATATGGTATCGTCGAAGAAGGGAATATTTCATTTAGAAAGATTTGGCCTTGAGGCAAAAGAGACAAGCAGTATCGTAAATACTCGTTTTCTTGGACTGAATAGTGAGGAACGTTGTCGAGTTCAACAGTGAAAATCAAATTCTAGATACAGGTTATTATTTTACATCCGAAGTGAACCCTCGTCAATTATTTTCAATTTGATCGCTTGCAGTTACATTAGGCGACTTTATAAAGGAAATATATGTGAAAAGGAAAGATCGATAGACCTTTCATTTTAGAAGAAAAGGTCGATACCTATGTGAAAAAACCATAGTAAGTTTTGATGTCGGTAGAGCAAAATGATTATGCGCGATGTAAATGACCACTTCACAGTGGTGATTGCATTGTAGAATACATTCCATGGTTACGAAAGGATAATGCAAGGTTGCATATAAATATATCTGAACTGGATTCAATGGTTCGAGGAGTAAATATGGTATTGAAATGAAGTGTTAAGTAACTTAATATCTACTGCCACTCAGTTACCGTTGTTTCTTGGGTGAGGTGTTCTTGACCAAAATTGTTGAATAAAGACAAATAACGTATCTGAAACGTTCGTTCGGCGTCGATTAGAAGTGATAAGACTTACTACAGAAAAATACGGAATGAATGTATCGGTTCATTATGTCTAGTCTCGGAATAATTAAGCATATAAACTTCCACGAGTGCCCAAATCATGACTAGGATATATTCAGTAATCTCGATATCTACGCAGATGGTATAAATAAATTACACTCACCACGTCTTTTTTTGTGGTAGATTGGATCCTAAGATTTGCGAGAATAGCGAAAAAAATATGCTAGGCGTAATGACTTAAAGCAATGCATTCAATGTAGAATAATCTATGTGGCACCCTTCGATTATCGGCAGACAATCTTAGATTCGTCAACAATTGAGAATGCTTAGTGATTGACACAACACGTTATCGTCAACGACTTTATCTCACTCTGGTAGATTGTGGTCATCGTCGCTTTGCTATATGGCGGCAAAGTTGGCGAAAAACCCTATAAATAATATTTGAAACCTAAAATCAAATAGAGCGCATTCCTCCACTTGAGCTACTCGATGATAACAGCGCTTGTTTCTGTCGAATTTGCTTAAGATGTGTTACGATGTGTCTTACTCTGGTAGATTGAAATACGAGTCGCTTTGCGGCATTGCTACAAATTAAGCGAGAAACTTCACAAATAATATTTAACACTTTAAATTAAATATTTTGCTAGCGCGGACTTTCACTTGAGCTACTCACTGATAACTTTGCCTTAAGATGGGTTGCAAGTAAGTTGAATGTGCTTTTGAAGTTTAATCACTATATAAACCACGAGGAAACGAAATTTGTGAAATATACAACGACACAATAAAGAGAAAGGCCGCGAGTGGTAATAGTGATCCGATAGATGCAATATTTTAATGCATCTTGTCTTCTATTATTAGAAAATATTTAGATCGTTATCCTATCACTCTACTGTACAAATACTAGTAAAGATATCTACAAGTTGCTCGAAGAATTCAATCAGAGCATGAAGAGAAACCAGAATATTCGCTGCCTAAGAATCAGGAAGTATGGGTAATTCCATATTATGGGTAAAAAGATACTGTTTCTAGAAATGCTACGCCTTGGACGATTGAATTTGATGATATGCCTATATATTCATGTGATGTGATAGAAATGAAAATACATAATTCGATAGTGATAATCAAGAAGACGCTGTTCTTTCTCCGATATCGCCTAGACCAGGACAAAGGATTAAGTAACTTGTACGATTATAAGATAACGAGGTTGATGTATCACGATTGTAATTATAACATAATGTAATTATATGGTAATATATGTAATATTATAATATAATATAATTTTAATTGATTTTATGTTTTTGTATTTCAAATAAAGTAAATTTGTTTTGTAATTTCCAACTATACAATAATGAGTAGATCCCAAATACTTAATTAAATTCGTGTCAACTCTTTTCCCATTCTATTGTGTTATTTAAATTTGCGCCAATGAAACACGTCTGTATTTGAAACAAAAACAATGAGTAATACAATGTTAATTTCTAAATCCAGGACAGATATCCAACAATGTAGAATCGGTAGTCGGCACATACAGGCAACCTTAATCGTTGTTAAAATATAAAGTTGTAAAATACATTTGCAGCACTTACTTGCAAAACAGGCTGTTATAAGGTTAGTTGCAATGGCGATTAGCAGTGCTTTTACTACATACTTGTTAAAGACGTGTGTTTTAGTCGGCGCCAGGACACTTAAAGATCCCAGCACAATGGCAATTGATGATATATTTGAAAATCCACAAAGTGCATATGTCATTACAACTACAGATTTGTCCTATAAAGAATATATTTCGTCTTTTTAGGTATTTCGATTTAATAAATTATCATATATTTACTCTTTCAATATTTATTCGTAGCATTTGAAATAAAACTTAATTAAAAATTCAAAATATTTCAACGAAAAAGTTAAAAATTAAATTATAGCGATACCACATTTGGATAATTATTTTAATATTTTATTCACAAATAATTTTTTCATGAGAAAATAATATTTTTTATATGCCAATAGTGGATAGATTATAATTTCATAATAAAATCAATCAATGAAAAAAGCGGGTTTGAGTTATCGTCAGCTGCCTCCAGCACGGCCGCTGCAATGCGATATTCAGGCGTTGTAGGAAAAATATGCCGGCTCGTTAGTCGACACTGGATCGGATTAGAAGACTTCGCAGCTATTTCGGAAAGGCGGCGGAGCTTGGACCTACAGCTCCGAACGTCTCGATTAATAGCGGGACAAAAATATACATGCTTGGGTCGAGGCCTCTGTATTTGCAACATTTAGCTTCCGCTGCCGAATTGGCGACTTCGCCGGCGTTGATAACTGCCAGCCTCATGTTGGTAGGAACCTGTGTGTTTAGGCGGGTAAAATTCCACACGGGTTCTATCCGAGCGTCAAGAAAGATGGCACCGTCTGGTCTCTTAACGTCATCACGAGTGAGTCCGGTAGGGTCGAGTCGCGATGAGACTTCTATTCCGGAAAGTGATGAACGGATCAATCCGTTTACTACGACATGGTGGGCGTGACGAGCAGTGGAGCGCCGGCAGTCCAGGCTGTGAATTGCCGAGCTGTCAGAGTAGGAGCCGCAATCACAACGGAATGGGGTGGATAATTTAACGCTTGTGCGAAGGTCAACGGCGACCGTGATTGTTTGGTCGTCGAGTTGTGTTACGACGGCACGGTCTGTAGAACTAGGAGAGAGGCGCCTGCAGAACTTGACGAAGACCTAATAATCTCGCTCAGTCTGATGGTTCATGGAAGGGTTCCAGAAGTCCATTAAAAACTGATTTGAAGTATATGGATAACCAGCGTTTTTGTATGTTTAGGTTCGTTGGAACCTCCGACCCGAATTCATCAGTCAATATCTCACAGGCCTAGAGAAAATTATGATCGCTTTGGCGGCATGGCGGCGAAGCGAATATGAAACCTTCCATCATGATATCCAGAAACTGCAGTGTCCGAGATGCTCTCAGGCATGTTTATCAGAGGATCGCTTTGACGACGTGAATGCATAAATAATTTAAAAATTATTTGAAATTTAAAATACTAAATTTATAATACTATTTTGTATTTAAATACTAAATTTAAATACATACATTTGTAAAACCCTCAATAAAAATGCCAGATTAACACGATTTTTAAATTATTTTTTTTTGAAATCCTTAAACGTGTGAAAAATGGAGCTTTTCATATACGAAAAGCCCTACGTTTTAAGTGAACAACCATATGTTATTGACATAATAAATAAAAGTCGTCGTTCGATGAACATATTCTTAAATGCTTATCGAATGAGATAAAAACACAATCTACCATGATATTTCCTAACGATAAACGAAGAATTCATCTATGAGGTAATAAAACATTTGAAACAAGAAATCAAACATTCCAAATACGAAACAATCATTCGGTACTCCGCACTGAAAATTGCAGTTTCACACATTTTTTAAATAATAAAAAATTGTGAATGTTTGAACTTCTTAAATGTGTGAAAATAGGCTTCCAATGTTCTTAAAGTGGCGACCTTTTTTCAGATATGAGTAGCTGACGAGGAAGTTATCATAATGTTAACCATTCGAAACATAAGCATGTGAATGTTTATGAAGGTTAGTAATTTCAAGGAAAAATATACATATTTCTTGAATTTAAGGAGAGTGAGACTATTTCGCGTGAATTTCTTGTAAAATATGTAAGCCAGACGCGAAAGAATGACGAATGCCGTTTCGTCATCACAATGACTCATCAGTGCCCGTCCTCCTCTGCATCCAGTAGTGGGAGGGATCTGGCACTGATGAGTCATTGTGATGACGAAGCGGCATAAGTTATTCTTTCGCGCCTGGCTTACATGTTTTACATATTTCTTGATTTAGTAAAACTATTCAATTATCCTCATCAAATTATTGTTTTCAAACGCTTTTATGTCATTATGCGAAACTAGAATTTTCATTAATTTCGAGTAATTTGGATTTATTCAAATAAAAATAACCTTTTTTGTCATTAAAGATAAATGTAACACATCAGCATTTGTGGATTTAAATTAACTAAAATGTGATAATATATTCTATAGAGTTTTAATAATAAAATGCATTTATGCATTTTACCCAGATACTTTACACCAAATTATAGATCAATAATCCCGTTGTATAACCATAGAATATTAAGTTTAAAATTTCATTTTATCTTTGTATGTTAGCTTTAGTAATCACCGTTGAGATCACCAAGAATTAAAAGTAAGTTACTGTCATGACTAAGACGGAATTCACTTTAAAAACAACATTTATATGCAAAAATACGTTTTTCTTAAATTCTTTCACAACCAAAATGCCATTTCATTCAAAACAAAGCACTGCTTGCGTAAATATGTAATTTTTACGGAAAAATGTAATTTTAAAGTGTCTCACAATAGAATTCATTTATGAGGTAATAAAACATTTGAAACACGAAATCAAACATTCCAGATACGAAACCAATCATTCGGTACTCCTCACTGAAAATTACAGTTTCAGTTGTCTCACCATGAGAAAGATGAAGATAATATAAATGTCATAGACGATGGATAAGTTAAATACGATGAAAAACACAGACGTTAGAAAATACGAAGGTAATGCAGAAGACGAAGCTATAAATAAAACTATATATGCGAGATTATCATCGTCAACAGCTTGGTTCCCCCTAACTGAAATGACTTGTTTTCCAAACAATTACAATGAGAACTACATAAAATCACGTAAAATCGAAATAACAAAAAGTTAAAAGAGAAGAAACATAAGTGCTAACTAAGAATTAAATCAGTGCCACTAAACTGCTCTGCCGAGTTATGAATGTCTCAACTGCGCTGACCTTGGCTGCAGTGTGGAGTTTCGAGGCTTAAGTATTTTTAGAAGGAGGCAGTAAAGGTCTTTTTCGGATAGGATGAACAATGATTTGGAGAAGGTTCGGTATTTCGAACAGAACGCAGGTATAAAGCTAATGCAATTAGACCTTTTGCCTCGGTATGTAAGAACCATATCCTCACGAGTTGTACTGCACTCTCATTCTCTAGTTACTAACAACGAAGAGTTGCTCAACTGACGATGAAGAAGAATGTGAATATAAAGTTGAACATGTATGTTAGGTATTGAGGTTAATTAGTGTTCCAACCGTATTGTTCATCAAGATATGAACGAAGTAGCAATTTGAAAATTTTAGAATTACTTGATAGAAGATGAAAAATTTCAATAGAGAGTAAACAACTATTCATTACTTTAAATAGTTGATAATGATCCATTATTGATAAATAATTATTGGATCTGGATCAAAGTAAAGAGGAAATTATTTTTGATATTTCGCTAACTGCTGCTAGCATCTTCAGAAGTTATTTTCATCTTTTTGACAAACACATTTATTAAATATAAATATAATTATTGGAGCTGGATCAAAGTAAAGAGGAAATTATTTTTAATATTTCGCTAACTTCTGTTAGCATCTTCAGAAAATTACAATATGAATATTACTTTTTATGAATTACGGAATTTAGCGGAATATCAAAAATAATTTCGTATTTTCTTTGATCCAGCTCCAATAATTATTTACTATTTATTACAATCACACATTATATTTTCTAAAAAATATAAAGTAATTAATGACTCATTAAACACTTACATCCAACAATATAAAGCTGGAGTTATGCAATTGACAGCTACTATTCGTTCCGTTGTTCAAAATTAAATCTCTAGTTGAAATGATGTTTCCGAGATCAGAGAATGCTTTAAACTAGAACATAAAATACTACAGATACGTGAGTGTCAAATCGCACAATCATATTAAAATCTTATTAATCAGATTAATTGATTAATCAAATTAATTTATTGGAAATGAATACTTTAAGAAATGAATACTTTATTGGTTTATAAGAACAAATCAAACAAAATAAGCATATTTCATAATAATGTATTGAAATATAAATGCGATTTATTTTAGCTATTGGTGGATATCACAATATTAGATATTGTAATATTATTGTATTATTGTATATATTATTAATATTCTAATATTATTAATATTGTAATATATTATTAATATTGTAATATTAATATTATCGATATTGAATATGGTAATATTTTATAAGGTGATTACTAGTATATAATATAGATAATATTCGATAATATTATATAATATTAGACAATATTAGATAATATATAATATCAGCTAATATCATATAATCAATATTAGATAATTTCATAAAAAATTAGTGAAAATTAGAAAAATTTATGATTTCTAGTAAAATAAATAATTGATGAATAAAATAGCAATTTAGTGTTGGATCTAAATAACATCAACCAGAGATGCAATTAGCGGACTATATACAAATAATAAAGGCAGCAATGCAGTGTGAATTTCCTTTGTTTCATTTTAAAAACTAGAATAACCGTAACAGTTTAAAATATTAATCATATCAAATAAAGATATTTTACTGACTGTTTAAGAGTGTTTCCAATTTTATCATTTAGATGTTGGCGGTTGCAACAGGTGACTGGGATTCATATAGTATGCTTATAAATAAATCTTACTTTAAATATACCATCATACTTGTGATATATTTAAAACAAGCTTTATATATAATATCTATAAATATATTTAAACAAGAAATAAATGTAGCGATTTTTATGATTGTTATATGCAATAAATTGTATAATATTATAAGATACGAGTATATTTTAATTATAATATTACGAATTTTAATTTATATACGAATTTCAAGAAATTATAATATTTGTTTCATTTTTAAATCAAATATATTGTTAATATATTATATATGTTATAATATTATATATATTATATCTTAATAATTTATAATATGTAAGATTATTTATTAATATTATATTATAATATATATTAGTATATTATATATTATATATATTTAAAAAAATATATCCAGCTGAAAAAATTTTAAACTGAAGAAGATGTTGAATCGAAAAGCGTATTGTTGTTGTATCCTGTTATTAAAAATAACATTGAAAATAAATACTTTACAGTTTCTATAAATGCGATTTATTTTAGCTATTTGTGGTTATCACAATATCAGATATTGTAATATTATTCTATTATTGTATATATTATTAATATTATAATATTATTAATATTGAAATATATTATTAATATTGTGATATTAATATTATCGATATTGAATATGGTAATATTTTATAAGGTGATTACTAGTATATAATATAGATAATATTCGATAATAGTATATAATATTAGACAATATTAGATAATATATAATATAAGCTAATATCATATAATCAATATTAGATAATTTCATAAAAAATTACATTAATGATATTATTTAATAATAATGTAAATAATAATATTATGTAAATTTTATAATTATAATAATTATTATCAATCAACATAGCTATAAATTATAGGTGTGTAACCCAATTTATTAAAAGATGACTATGAAAGAAACTACTGTTGTTTCGAAGATTGTGATCTTTGAAATTAATTTAATAATATAGTCAACTGGTAAACACAAAATTTCTGTTTTTCTGTCGCAATCTGCGACAAAAAAAATCAAAATTATAAAATTAGGTAAAAAATCAAATTGCTTTTGGTAAATTCATAAGCCTCTTAATTGTAATTTCTTATTCAGAATTAAAATGATTATTAAATAATAAAATTTTTATAAAATTATTTAATTATTTATAAATTAGAAAATTATTTTTTATTTAATTATATTAACTGAAAATTTAATTTTAATTTCATAAAAAATTACTTTAATGATATTATTTAATAATATTATTAATAATATGATAATATTATTTACATTTTCGACAAATTGAACACCTGAATGTAGATAAAACACATTTTTTGTCGATTCATTTTGCTGACTCTTCTCTCGTGGCATCAATTAAACCAAATAAACTTTTATGAGTGAAATGCGGACGTACATTTGAAATTCATTTAAAAAATTCAATTCTTAAAATAATAGATAGGGTAAACTTGATCCTGCTTATCCATAAAGAATTTTATTAATAAAATGCAACGAGAATTTACAATTAATATTTAAATTTTTACCTCATTTACAAATGTTTTTAACCCGAATAAACGTCCAGCTGTTAAACTATCATAATGAGATATTCCAAGCATCCATACCATTGGATAGAAGAAATACGATAATAGGTACTTAAAGTAAACATTAAGACATAAATGCGGAATGCGATTATACCTGAAAATCGATGTGTTTTCTACCGAACATTGAAAAGATCCATACGCAGATACTATCTGCGAAACTTAGAATAGATATCATCGCTATAAGAGCCGCCATTATAGCAGCGCAAATACTCAAGGCTATACGAGCTCCAGATAGTATTGCATCCAAACAATTTATGTACTTCTCTCTAAAACGAACTTCATTTCGTGTAAGAAAATTGACTTTAAAATAATTACTTTAAAATGATTAATATGTTCTCTAATTTTTAATCTTTCGACGTAATTTTAGCCTAAAAATGTGAAGTGATTTTTATTCAGAATTGAAATGATATCTCACACTTCTTTAGTGACAATTACTATTCGTTTGCAAACCAAACTATAAGAACTTTTGTTTTTTAATTAAAAAACTGTACAGTTTTTGGACCCAAAGTTCTATGTCAATCAGTTTAACAAGTTAGCAACACTAATTTACGCTTTCAATAAAAAACTTAAGTGCTAATTTACTATTCGTTTGCAAACCAAACTATAAGAACTTTTGTTTTTTTAATTAAAAAACTGTACAGTTTTTGGACCCAAAGTTCTATGTCAATCAGTTTAACAAGTTAGCAACACTAATTTAAGCTTTCAATAAAAAACTTAAGAGCTAATTTACTATTCGTTTGCAAACCAAACTATAAGAACTTTTGTTTTTTTTAATTAAAAAACTGTACAGTTTTTGGACTTAAAGTTCTATGTCAATCAGTTTAACAAGTTAGCAACACTTGATGTTGAAAATGAATTTTGTTTCAATAAAAAAGCTCAAGAGCTAATTTTTCAACGATGCTGTTTCAAATTCTTTAGCTATTCGAGAACTATTTAGTAAAAACACAGGTGAACCAAAAAGCTAAAAAATAAGCGTCATATCCGGAGTTTTGATTTTTCAGTTATTCTAAATGCAGGTCATAGAATTTGAAGCGCATCTTCTACATAACTTTCGTCATAACGGCAAAATAAATAAGGAATACTTAAAACGTAATCCCCAACGATAAAAATTAGTGCTATCGATATTAGTGTTACATATTAAATTAGAATTGAATCAAAGAAAGGACAGTTTATTTAATAAAAAGTTTCAGTCCAATATTTCAATATCATCAGGAACTTTAGTTTTATAACAGTCGTCTTTTGATTCCATTTAATATATAAATTAAAAGAAATAAATGGATATTTTCACAAATACTAAATAAATGTTTAATATGGTTAAACATAATTCATTTTGATCCCTTTTTTAATCGGAATTTTGGAGCTGGATCAATGAAACCGCCGCCATTTTAACTAATCAATTATTATAATAATGAATTAGTAGTTTACGGTTATATTTTTAAGAACTATTTAATATTAAATAGTAATAAATAATAATAAATTATTATCAAAAGATAATAATTGATTTAGTGGAAAAAAAATTAATGGAAAAGTTAATGAATAAAAGCATAAAATATCTTTTAAAATGTAATAATAATCATATTGTGGAACAAAATATCTACATAAAGAGAAACGGAAGAATCATAAGTAGCACAAAGTCACATTAAAGACAGAACATATCAACTTTCTTATTGCACAATACTTCATGAACTCAAATGCGATAAAATGGCTGGATTAAAAGGAATTATCACTAAAATACTCAGAGCACTTGCCTTGAGATGAGTGGTAACAGAAACGTTTTAATTACATATGGGCATTAAAAGCCGAAAGAATTGGAATACTTCCATGTTATAAGTAATCGCTAGTGATTGTTCGAGCAACACAGCTATCAATCTACTATACGTAGCTTACAAAATACTAGAGTTAATTATTCTTAACAAAATCTGCCCCCAAGGTATTCAAACATTATCCGTACATCATCAGCCACTCTAAATAATGCTATATAGTAAGTTAATAAACTATCGTTCACTAAGGAACGATAATATCCGACGAATGTATTCGTAATACAAAAGCTGTGACTGGATAGGGAGGCTAACGTAGCATTCGACAATTTGAATTTGGTATGGCGTGACAGAAACTTATCGATAAAAACAAAAATAAAGATTTACTGTTCGCTGACGCGCCCAGTGTTATCGTTCGGTGCGTTATCCTGCGAAAATTGCAACAATCGAGAATGCGATCTTGTAAATCGATGGTTTAGAAAAATGACAAATAAAACTATTCCTGATCATATTTCTAACTCCTTCAAATAGCCAATGTGGAATAATCACTTCGATTGATTCGATAATCGAAATGTCCAGACTACGCTACCGTTGAAGGAGTTACCTACTGCTAATATAAAACATTGTATTCTTAAGATTATGATGATAATCTTAAGAGTGATAGAAATAAATATTGGAAACGTTCTTGAGATGGTGTGTGAAAGAGAACAATTAAGCCCTTCGAAATCGATGCAAACCTTATATTGTACTCATGTCCGAATGTAAGATAGTAATTATTCTGTACAAACTATTCGTTCCTGGATTCGTTTAGTGGCATTTTGACTCATGCACTATTGTGCTTTGTGTTCATTTTAAAAGTTGTAACCTACAACCTGAGCACATTTAATAATTTTATTTATACACGAGCAGAAAATATGAAAATTAATTACTTTCTCAGAATCCAGTAAGCTTAACGTGCAAGTGCCATCTACCAAGTTGCATTACCACAAAGAGCGTATCGATTTTAATTATGAACACTCAGGATTAAAATTTGTTGCACAGAAGAGGAGGTTATTTAATTATAATTTTATTAAATCAAATTTATTGCATAAACTAATGGAATTTATAATTAAATGAGTCTGGCATTTAATAAACTTTAATTGATTTGTTATTTGAAATTTATATAAATTTATTTTAAATTAAATGAGTTTGAAATTTGATAAGTTATTAAGAGTCATATAATGAATCACATACTCAGTTTTGTATTCACGTATTGATTTGATGGTAATCTTTGATTTTAATATTTCCGGAAAGGATAACTTCGATAAAGCTAATGCACCGGGTGCACCCATTAAACATGCGGTTAGTAAATGTTCTTTTTGAATCTAAAATTACATAATTATTTTCTCAGTGTTCGCAATACAAAATATTAATAAATAAAATTTAAAATATGTATTTTAAGTATTTATACATTAATACAACTATATAACAATATTATGTAATTGTCGTTATATTTAAGGTAAAACAATTATAAAATCAAAGGTAGATATTAGAAAGCTTAAAATAATTGCACGTCAGCCGTTTAGACAACTAAAATTTGATTATTTAAATGCAGGTTAACAACAGACGTTTGCAAATATTTCCTTATAGAGTGCAAAGTAAGTGAGTACAATCCTTCATCAAGTAACTTTACCTTTTTCTATTATCAATAATAGTAAAAATAAACATCATAATTTAATTATTATTAATCATTAATAAATTATTAAATAGGTTGTATTATTAGAATTGGTTAAATCCCACATGGTCAGTATACCATATTATCAAGTGATTACAAAGTTAATTTTGTAAGTTTAACAGTTTTTTCAGAAGCGCTATTTTTCGGGATTCAAAATACGAAAAATGTGGTATGAAACTGAATTATAAAAATATTACGCATTTGAAACTATGTGATATTTTGATTAAAAAAATTATACTTGATAAAATTCGGTGAATAATACAGAAAAATACTTTTTCTGTATTATTAATAATTTATAATAATTAATTATTTATTAAATAATAATTAAATTTTACATAACTTTTGTTAATTTAAGGTTCAATTTAATTAATTTCCTTCAATTTTATTTTACTATTGGCTTTTGCAAATCTTTCTATACAACATTGTATAATACAATATTACAATTTAATAATACAATTTAATGTTTTTATAATACAATTTAAATTAGCATTACACGTATTATTATGCGCAATAAAATACCTTCACAAAAATAATTTGTTCAGTAATAATTTCTATGAAGGATAAACATAAACTCAAAGTAACTTAATACAAAAAATTTAAATATCTAAATTATAATTTAAATTTGTAAATTTAATGAGTCACTTTATACATTTATATTAAATGAAAAGCAAATATTTATTGTTTTTATTTCAATTAAATTTCCAAAAAAATATTTTAAACATTTAATTTTAGTTAAACTTTATGTTTATTCATTTACTCCTTAACGATTATTTTGTAATCAATTCATTAATTCGCAAGTAGAAAGACAATAACTAATAGATCAGAGTATTGTTTTTAAAGTTTTATAATGTGCCTTTTTTGTAGAAATCATCGTAGTTTGGTCGTTAAGTCGTAAAAGACATTGTTACATTCTTTAACGAAGTTTTTAATAAAAGACATTCAATCATTATGAAAATATAATATGATGCTATATTTTTATTAATATTTACCTTAAATTCAATAATTGCTCCAAAAACTGATCCAGCAATTGAAGCAAATCCCCCGGCCATAACAACAAATAGTTCGGAATCAGTCATGTGCTTCATAAACGGCTTTATCAATATTGGAGCTTCAGACTATTGGAGCGGAAATAATATAAATATATATTATAAGAGCAAAGTTCAAACCAGTCCAAGAAATATGTTAGCGGCAGAATTTACTGTTTCGGCAGCCGATGTACCAAGTAAAAAACAGAGACCGGAGGCAAGAAAAGCAATTGCATACTGAATGATATTATAATAGTACAGGATACTTATAATAGCAGAGAAGTAAATAATCAGCGGGAATACCTGCAAAAGATTAAAGTAAAAATGTAATAATTTATTAAATTAGTAATATTTATTATAAATTATTTAATTAATTAATAATTATTAAATTATTTGATAATTATATTAAACTACTATTAATGAAGAGTGGTCCCGCTTTATCATCGGGTGCCCCTACGTCTTTCGACGACGCGATCTTGCGGCTAAACTACTATTAATAATTACTCATAAATTAACACAATAATTATAAAAATGTAAAATAACGATCATTATACACAAAGTTTGGTCTGGTTAACTCGTCAGTAAAGTTAAACTCACAATAATGCATAATTGGAAGGTTTCTCGTCATGGCCAAAATGGTAATAGAATTTGATCCGAATTCAGATTATAATTATTAGTATTAATATTAATAATTAATTAATAATTTTAATCTGAATTCAGATCAAATTCTATTACCATTTTGGCCAAGACGAGAAACCTCCCAATTATGCATTATAATGAGTATACTTTAATGACGAGTATACCAGACCAAACTTTGTGTGTAATAATCGTTATTTTAAAACTGAGTTTTACATATACTCTTCGGCCTTTCATGTAAAAATAATTAAGATCACGGAACCAGCAATTGTGTGCTATTAACTGTATGCGATTAGACTTAACAATCGATAATAAATTATCGTTTACTTTTAAAAATATTATTTACAAATTCGTAGTTACCCTCAAATGGGTCTTATAAATGTCAGAATATAATATTTTTATCCCTATATCTTCGTTATAATCCTTATTACTCAATTGTGATTGCAACTTTTGTAATTTCTCCTCCTTAACGTCATAGACACTGATTTTGCAATAGATATCGAAATGTTTGTTCTTATTCTTCTTATACAGTCATCATACCTATCTACGTATTTTTCTGCCAATCTAGTGACAATCCGCTTAATCACACTGTTTGCTACATGACCTATTCCTCCAACTGTCGAGAAAATCATAGGGTGGAATGCCGCTTGCTCAATTCTTGTAATTCTTTCTGCGTACTTTGCGTTTTTCGACTTTCATGGAATGTAAATGGATCAGTCATGCGCTCTAAGGAATATGAAGGTGCTAAATTGTTGAAGACACATACGTCCATATAGAACCGCCCCCAGATATTCCCGTATAGCCCATTGCAACAAATATCAGCTCTGGCCTTTCTATCTTTCGTGGTAGTCGATCTGTCAAAATCTATAGAATGCGGAACTGGCTGTAATATAGGTTCCTTCGTCACCAGTTTACAGATCCCGTTTAACGGTTTGATAATTTCATCGACTACTATATTATGTCTAATGTAATTGAGACCTTAACATTTACACTACAATGCATGTGTTACATTTAAATCCATACCACATGTGCAAAAGGCAGTTAGGGTTTTAGGCTCCCATGCATATCGCACTGCTATCGCGTCTTCAAACTCTTGTGAGTTCAGAAGTCTGTTAAGATCTCGTTCAGAGTAATCAATAATTTTGAGTTGATCCAGCTTTTGTTTAATCTTATTCTGATCATGCGCTTCATTTTGTAATATCTTTTGTTTGTTACGTAGTTCGTTTCCTCTCAGTCCATCGATGCTTGGTTTGCACATCGAGTACGAAACTCGATATTCATTCTCGCCTTCCATTGGTGTTGGAAAACTCTATTTAACATAAGATACGCCGCAAAAGTATTCTCCGTAATTAGATCGTCTAGTTTTGATACGTCCGCCTTGAATTCTCTAATTTGTTCCTTCACTTGATGTTCAACATAGTTGTTCGTTCCAATGTAACTGCCTAGGTATTTGACTCCATATGTTCGGATCTGTAATCCACTTTCCTCAAAAAGATTTGTATCTCCAATATTTTCTCGTGTTAAAATTACACACTTCTCCGGATTTACGTTGTATTCGTAAGCTAGTCCATATCGTTTTACTAGCTCCCACACCTTGACTAAATCTTCTGCCTTTCCTACGCAAGCAGTGTTGAGCACTAGGAGAATTTTGTCTCAGCTTTTCGATAAACGGTAAGGACGCGGCAGCAAAGGCTGCCATCGATAGAGGATCTCCTTGAGTGAATCTGTCAGCTGACATCAAAGAGATCCCATCGACTATTAACTGTGATGGCTTTGCGTATGTATTATTCAGAATTATACTCAAGGACGGGCAGATGTACTTCATATTTTCGAGGGTGAGCGATCTATTAACAGAGTTAAAAGCATTTCTAGCATCCAGCAGAAGAAGGCAATTATCGGGGGAAGCTAAAAAGGAAGATCGAACTATGTGTATGGCGATCTCGGTCCCTCCGCATTGTCCAGTACATAGCTGTACAGATCCGCGTACATTTGTTAAATCATCGCCTATATGTTCGAGTATTGCTCGGCCTATTATCCTGCGTAGCACTTCCCCAATTCCCACCGGCCGGCCTCCCGGGTTCTTGTTCAGAGGTATAAGTCGACTAACCGTATACGCATCCAATCTACTTGATTCAATGTGCTCTATCGATATTTTGATGTCGAATTCACTTATCATACACGCTAATCTTCTTAAAGTCATACCAAATGCTGTAAGAAACGATCTCCATCATTCCGAGTCAACTCCTAAGGGACCTGCTGAACCATGTGTTCGCCTTGCAGCTTTTATAATATGTTCATGATCCATGCTGAAAAATCTTATTGAGTGATGTTCAGCACATCTGTCCATTGGAGCAGTCAATTTTAAATTAGTAAGACCTTTAGACGCTGTTGGATGCATATCCTCCAAGTGCTGCAATACCGTTTTGTTGTTTACTATTTCCTCTAAAGGTATCACTCCACCGCCTGAATCATTCTTGAGCATTCTGGATGCTTTCGCTACATGTCCATTTCCGATAAAATTTATTACCCTCCGGACGGTCGGAGCATGACGTTGGGCACGAGAGTGAAAATCATCTTGTTTCATCTTTTGCAAGTACCGTGCTTCCTTTAATAAATCTCCTAATTGTTGCACCTTCCATAATTTGATACGTCTTTCAATTGTTTTCCTTATATAGCTTATCTTGCGAGTCTTTATGCGTTGTAATGTTAACTGACATAATACAGTCGCTCGTTTCAGAGAATTATCCGAGGTAAATGTTGTTCGGTTAAACGATTCAAAGCAATCTGCTAGTAAGTCAATAAATTCCTTGCTTGTGTTACACGCCGGTAGTTTAAAATGATTTGGATACCAGTGTATAACTTCTTGATATATCGCATTAATTTCAAAATCGACAATGTATCTTTATTGTTGTTGATTATTAGCAGTTATAATATGCTCTGTTGCTGCTTCCCTGACCGTTTCAACGTATTCAAGAGTCCTAGGATCATGATCGTCGGTAGTATTGATTTGTACATTTAGAACTTCTCTGTCAGCTGCATTCTTATAATCACATCTCACGCCTTGGTAATTAGACGGTTTATCCAATTCATGATTTGAACAGTTAGCAGCCGCACAGTTAATACATTTTTTGCCCGCCTTTGGGCATTTGCGAGATTTACATTTTGCATTCTGCCCATTGCAACCAGAACATTTCACCTCTGAGGAAGGTTTTCCCATTGGCATTACGATAACGGCGATTTGTAAGCAGTTAGTATTTGTAATTAACTTGAACACTTTAAACCTTTTGTATATATTAATATTGTATATATTAATATTGTATGTTTATTAGTTATCAAACTTTTTTTAAGGTCTATTATCGTTTACTTATAAACACGAAAATCAATAAAATAATAATTTTTATTTTAAATATAAAAATTAAAATAAAAAAATTATTTATTAAATATGAAATAAAAGTAACCCCAATGGGAATTCATTATGCTTGTGAAGATGTCTCTTCAGAGCAATTAAAAATATTCTGATATTGTTGACGAACTTCCTGCCGATTAACGTGTGAGTTTTCGCTGCTTTTACGAAATTATAAGTTATAAATTGTACGATCCATAGGCGCAACGAGTTTTATTTCTTACATCCTTGTTCTCTCTACAACAGCGTATGTTTCAAATTTTCCAACAACACAGGTGTTTCGTAGCCAATCGTTCTGGACAATCGCAATGTAAAAATGTATTCCGCAGAGTTAGAAGTAAGAAATTACATTCTTAACGATAAGAGGGATTAGAGCGGTTGACTCATATAAAGGAATTACACGTGCCATCCATATTATACAAAAACCTAAGCCCGTTTACATTGACTTAGCATTCAATATTTTATTGTCCATGACCATAACATGTTATAAGCAGATACTATTATTTTTATCAGACGAATTATTTTAACATTTTATGCTCTTGAGTCTTGTATCAGCGATTTTATAACGAATGGTCCATTGAATCGTATTTTATTGATTTTATTAAATTCGTAATCTTTCGATTCAAAAAAATAACCAAAGTAAGCATACATGATGTGTTTCTTTAATTTAAATTGAATTCAATTTTTAAATTAGAATTTAACAAATTCAAATTAAAACATTGAAATTTAAAAAATAGAATTTAAAAATAAGAAGCTATAAAATTAGAATTTAAAAATAGGATTTTAAAAAATAAGGAAATTAGATAATTAGAATAAAAAAATATTAGAAATAAAAAGTTAGAATTTAAGAAAATTAGACTTTAAAAATCAGAATTTAAAAATTAGAATTTAAAAAATTAGAAACTATAAAATTAGAATTTCAAAAATTAGAAATATAAAATTATAATTTAAAAAATTAGAAATTAGATAATTAGAATAAAAATTAAATTTACAAATTAGAATTAAAAAATGAATATACAAATTAGAATTTAAAAATTATAATTTAAAAAAGGGAAATTAGATAATTAGAATAAAAAAATTAGAAATTAAAAGTTAGAATTTAAGAAAATCAGAATTTATAAATTAGAATTTAAAAATTAATATACAAATTAGAATTAAAAAAATTACAAATTAGAATTTAAAAAATTAGAAATTAGATAATTAGAATAAAAATTGAATTTACAAATTAGAATTAAAAATTAAATTTACAAATTAGAATTGAAAAATAAATATACAAATTAGAATTAAAAAATGAATATACAAATTAGAATTAAAAAATGAATATACAAATTTGAATTTAAAAATTATAATTTAAAAAAGGGAAATTAGATAATTAGAATAAAAAAATTAGAAATTAAAAGTTAGAATTTAAGAAAATCAGAATTTATAAATTAGAATTTAAAAATTAGAATTTAAAAAATTAGAAACTATAAAATTAGAATTTAAAAAATTAGAAATTAGATAATTAGAATAAAAATTGAATTTACAAATTAGAATTAAAAAATGAATATACAAATTTGAATTTAAAAATTATAATTTAAAAAAGGGAAATTAGATAATTAGAATAAAAAAATTAGAAATTAAAAGTTAGAATTTAAGAAAATCAGAATTTATAAATTAGAATTTAAAAATTAATATACAAATTAGAATTAAAAAAATTACAAATTAGAATTTAAAAAATTAGAAATTAGATAATTAGAATAAAAATTGAATTTACAAATTAGAATTAAAAATTAAATTTACAAATTAGAATTAAAAAATTAATTTACAAATTAGAATTTATAAATGAATATACAAATTAGAATTAAAAATTGAATTTACAAATTAGAATTAAAAAATTGAATTTACAAATTAGAATTAAAAATTAAATTTACAAATTAGAATTAAAAAATTAATTTACAAATTAGAATTTATAAATGAATATACAAATTAGAATTAAAAATTGAATTTACAAATTAGAATTAAAAAATTGAATTTACAAATTAGAATTTAAAAATGAATATACAAATTTGAATTTAAAAATTAATTTACAAATTAGAATTTATAAATGAATATACAAATTAGAATTAAAAATTGAATTTACAAATTAGAATTAAAAATTGAATTTACAAATTAGAATTTAAAAATGAATATACAAATTTGAATTTAAAAATTATAATTTAAAAAAGGGAAATTAGATAATTAGAATAAAAAAATTAGAAATTAAAAGTTAGAATTTAAGAAAATCAGAATTTATAAATTAGAATTTAAAAATTAATATACAAATTAGAATTAAAAAAATTACAAATTAGAATTTAAAAAATTAGAAATTAGATAATTAGAATAAAAATTGAATTTACAAATTAGAATTAAAAAATGAATATACAAATTAAAATTTAAAAATGAACATACAAATTAGTATTAAAAAATGAATATACAAATTTGAATTTAAAAAATTAGAAGCTATAAAATTAGATTTAAAAATTGAATTTACAAATTAGAATTAAAAATTAAATTTACAAATTAGAATTGAAAAATAAATATACAAATTAGAATTAAAAAATGAATATACAAATTTGAATTTAAAAATTATAATTTAAAAAAGGGAAATTAGATAATTAGAATAAAAAAATTAGAAATTAAAAGTTAGAATTTAAGAAAATCAGAATTTATAAATTAGAATTTAAAAATTAATATACAAATTAGAATTAAAAAAATTACAAATTAGAATTTAAAAAATTAGAAATTAGATAATTAGAATAAAAATTGAATTTACAAATTAGAATTAAAAAATGAATATACAAATTAAAATTTAAAAATGAACATACAAATTAGTATTAAAAAATGAATATACAAATTTGAATTTAAAACATTAGAAGCTATAAAATTAGATTTAAAAATTGAATTTACAAATTAGAATTAAAAATTAAATTTACAAATTAGAATTGAAAAATAAATATACAAATTAGAATTAAAAAATGAATATACAAATTTGAATTTAAAAATTATAATTTAAAAAAGGGAAATTAGATAATTAGAATAAAAAAAATTAGAAATTAAAAGTTAGAATTTAAGAAAATCAGAATTTATAAATTAGAATTTAAAAATTAGAATTTAAAAAATTAGAAACTATAAAATTAGAATTTAAAAAATTAGAAATTAGATAATTAGAATAAAAATTGAATTTACAAATTAGAATTAAAAATTAAATTTACAAATTAGAATTGAAAAATAAATATACAAATTAGAATTAAAAAATGAATATACAAATTTGAATTTAAAAATTATAATTTAAAAAAGGGAAATTAGATAATTAGAATAAAAAAATTAGAAATTAAAAGTTAGAATTTAAGAAAATCAGAATTTATAAATTAGAATTTAAAAATTAGAATTTAAAAAATTAGAAACTATAAAATTAGAATTTAAAAAATTAGAAATTAGATAATTAGAATAAAAATTGAATTTACAAATTAGAATTTAAAAATGAATATACAAATTTGAATTGAAAAATAAATATACAAATTAGAATTAAAAAATGAATATACAAATTTGAATTTAAAAATTATAATTTAAAAAAGGGAAATTAGATAATTAGAATAAAAAAATTAGAAATTAAAAGTTAGAATTTAAGAAAATCAGAATTTATAAATTAGAATTTAAAAATTAGAATTTAAAAAATTAGAAACTATAAAATTAGAATTTAAAAAATTAGAAATTAGATAATTAGAATAAAAATTGAATTTACAAATTAGAATTAAAAATTGAATTTACAAATTAGAATTAAAAAATGAATATACAAATTTGAATTTAAAAATTATAATTTAAAAAAGGGAAATTAGATAATTAGAATAAAAAAATTAGAAATTAAAAGTTAGAATTTAAGAAAATCAGAATTTATAAATTAGAATTTAAAAATTAGAATTTAAAAAATTAGAAACTATAAAATTAGAATTTAAAAAATTAGAAATTAGATAATTAGAATAAAAATTGAATTTACAAATTAGAATTTAAAAATGAATATACAAATTTGAATTTAAAAATTATAATTTAAAAAAGGGAAATTAGATAATTAGAATAAAAAAATTAGAAATTAAAAGTTAGAATTTAAGAAAATCAGAATTTATAAATTAGAATTTAAAAATTAGAATTTAAAAAATTAGAAACTATAAAATTAGAATTTAAAAAATTAGAAATTAGATAATTAGAATAAAAATTGAATTTACAAATTAGAATTAAAAAATGAATATACAAATTTGAATTTAAAAATTATAATTTAAAAAAGGGAAATTAGATAATTAGAATAAAAAAATTAGAAATTAAAAGTTAGAATTTAAGAAAATCAGAATTTATAAATTAGAATTTAAAAATTAGAATTTAAAAAATTAGAAACTATAAAATTAGAATTTAAAAAATTAGAAATTAGATAATTAGAATAAAAATTGAATTTACAAATTAGAATTAAAAAATGAATATACAAATTTGAATTTAAAAATTATAATTTAAAAAAGGGAAATTAGATAATTAGAATAAAAAAATTAGAAATTAAAAGTTAGAATTTAAGAAAATCAGAATTTATAAATTAGAATTTAAAAATTAGAATTTAAAAAATTAGAAACTATAAAATTAGAATTTAAAAAATTAGAAATTAGATAATTAGAATAAAAATTGAATTTACAAATTAGAATTAAAAAATGAATATACAAATTTGAATTTAAAAATTATAATTTAAAAAAGGGAAATTAGATAATTAGAATAAAAAAATTAGAAATTAAAAGTTAGAATTTAAGAAAATCAGAATTTATAAATTAGAATTTAAAAATTAGAATTTAAAAAATTAGAAACTATAAAATTAGAATTTAAAAAATTAGAAATTAGATAATTAGAATAAAAATTGAATTTACAAATTAGAATT